>JASANA010006561.1:0-20457 GCA_030248095.1 Ptycholaimellus sp. GST1_10
GAGCTGACAAATGGGCGTCAGTGTTTGGAAGCTGCTTTTTGCGAGGGGGCAAAAGGCGGGGGGGGGGGGTGGTGGCAGGGCGGGGTAAACCAACCCCCCCGCTTGCTATCCCTTAGAGGCCGCTTTTCTGGAGAGAGGCACAGGGAGAAGGGTGTGGTTGTAAGGCGGACCATTAATCTCCCGTTGTTTGCGCTCTCTGGGGGCCGCTTTTTCAGAGCTTGCACCAAAAACGTAGGCCCGTGGAGGGGGGAGTGGAGGGGGGAGCAATTAGTCCTCCCTCTCTTCTTGCTGCCCTTCTTGCAAAGACTGGGGGAGCAGGTTCTTGCTGGCCGGAGCGGGGGGATGTTTTGCAGGGGAGGTGTGTGTGGCGCTGAGGGGTGGAGTGTGCAGCGCAGGGGTGCCTGCTGAGGGGGCTGTTTTTGCCTGGTGACAAATAGTAGGTGGAGGCTTGTGTAGGCAGCAAATTGGCGTGGTGGTTTTAGCCAATTCTTGCTAGCTGAAGTCCGCCGCCATGCACTCCATGAACTATTTGAAACAGTCGCAATACAACACTCCAAGGGCTCTCGATGAGGGTGTTCTTGAAGCCGTGTTGTCGGTTTTTGTAGTGGATGATTTCTCATCCGCTCTACTCGAATCAGCTGCAAGTTTGGCTGCTAAGCGGATTTGTAGTGGTCTGCGCTCATCAAGGTCAGCCGCCATTGGCTGCGAGGCAGACTCGGAGAAGTCCGCACTCAACAAAATCAGCCGCCTAGTCGGCTGCTAAGCAGACTCCTCGTAGTCTGCACTCGTCCAGTCAGCCGCCAGTTTGGCTGCAAGGCGGGCTCCTAATGGCCCGCACTGACAAGATCAGCCGCGTAGTTGGCTGCTAAGCAGACTCCTAGTAGTCTGCGCTCGTCCAGTCAGCCGCCAGTTTGGCTGCAAGGCGGGCTCCTAATGGCCCACACTGACGAGATCAGCCGCGTAGTCAGCTGCTAAGCAGACTCCTAGTAGTCTGCGCTCGTCCAGTCAGCTGCCAGTTTGGCTGCAAGGCGGGCTCCTAATGGCCCGCACTGACGAGATCAGCTGCGTAGTTGGCTGCTAAGCAGACTCCTAGTAGTCTGCGCTCATCCAGTCAGCCGCCAGTTTGGCTGCAAGGCAGGCTCCTAATGGCCTGCACTGACGAGATCAGCCACCAATTTGGCTGCTAAGCAGACTCCTAGTAGTCTGCACTTGTCGAATCATCCCCTGGCGGAGTGTGACGGAGGCTGAGGATTTTGTGTTCCATACTCCTTCCTGCATTGATACCAGCCACCTGGTAGGCTGGGCGCTGTCATTTGCCTCCTAGTAGGCCTGCGCGGTCACGAATTCTGTGCTCATCAGCTCAGAGTCCCGTAAGACAAATTTGCTCTCCTCTGCATCCTCCTCCCATCCGTCGATGGCACAAGGTGGCACAGGCGTTTTAGGCCTTGCAGAGTAACAAGGTGGGCCTACTGCCCAAAGTGAGTAAGAACGAGGGTGCTTTGCCAGCTCCCTCACGTGGCAGCCGCTCCCATGTCGGCCGCCCCTGCCTTGAAACCTGCTTCTCTCCCGCTTCCTCAGCAATGTGGGAGAGGGTGGGCAGGGCATGCCCTTGCAGTCATTCCGCCTCCCCCCCATAAGGGCGACGGATTGAGTAGCAAGAGGCCAAGTAGTCGTTGCCCACTGGCTCCTAATAGCTCTTAGACAGGGCTTTCTGCTGGCATCTGAGTTCACGGTTCAATCCGCAGTTGGAGTCCACAGAGAAAGGCTGCTGTGAAAGAAATGCGAAGTACAGATGCGGCGTCGTGGTCATCCTCAAGTCTGCAGTCGGGGTCCACAGAGGAAGGCTGCTAGAGATGAGGGGGGTTGACCCTTGAAGGTTGAGTCATGCTGTTTGCCAATCCCCACCCACAGTCAGAGTCCACAGAGGAAGGCTGCTGAGGGGGAACTGCAGGGACAGATTGACTTGATTGAGTTGCTGCTGTTTGGCACTTTCCGTCTGCAGTCGGAGTCCACAGAGGAAGGCTGCTGGAGCGGGAGTGCAGGGACAGTCTGAACTCCTAGTGGCCATAGGCCTATGCCTGCCAGTTCAGGCCGTCGTTGAGTGGCCGGAGGCCAGTGCCTGCCAAATCAGGCCATCCTTGAGTGGCCGGAGGCCAGTGCCTTGTTCATGTTGCAGTTGAGGGTGATCCAGATGCCGCTGAGCTTGATGAACAAGGCCGAGTAGAAGTTGGCCAGAGGCCCGTGCCAGACGCATTTCAGTAGCTGAAAGCTGGGAGGAAATGTGTTGGCCGTTGATGATCATTGACGTGTCATTCTGGGCAATCGGTTGATTGGCGGTGAATGAGTGGCGGTCAATGGGCGTCTTGTGGAGGGCGGAGGCCTGGAAGCCTGAGCCAAAGCCATAGGCGGAGGCCTTGAAGCTGCAGTCCTTGCAGATTTGCACCATTGAAAGGGCCGGCAAATCTTAGTTAGACGCCGTAGAACCAAAGCTCTTGAGACTTCTTCTTTTATCCACCTTTAGGATAATAGAAGCGTCGACTTTCCACCGAATATTCCATTAAAGTTAAACTTTAATGTTCCCGTTCTGTGTTGACTTGAAGGGCAGGGCTGATTAGCTCCGCTGACTGGGGCTGGGCGGAGGAGTTCTTGCCCTGCTTTCAGGCCAAAGACGGCGAAGTCTTTGAGGGCGCTTTTCGATGCCGCTCCATCCAAGGCCTCTAAGGAGGAGGCAGAGGGGTAGGATGAAGGTGCGCAATTGGACTGTTCATCTATCTGCTGCCAAGGTAGAGCTGGTTGAGGCCGTGCTTGCCGCAGATGCGCTAGAAGCTCCAGGTGTTCAGCTCGGCGACCTTGGCTAAGTCGAATTGGAACAGTGTTTGGTGGTTGCAATAGGTGTAGGAGTGGAGGTGATGGGAAGCTTTGTAGGTCCATTGGTGTCCATCTGTATGCTGGCCAAGTGGAGTTGCAGGAGCAACTGAAGCGTTTCTCTTGCTCCGCAAAGGGATGCTTGGAGGTATAGATGGGCAGGGTGAGAGGGGGTAGGGGAATGTTGGCGTCCGTCTGTGCACTGTCCCCGAGGCGTTGGCTGGAGAGGCTCTGCGTCTCGGAGATGCCCAGCTAGTCAGGCTTGGCTGAGCAAAGTGCATTTGAGGCCAATCTTGACTGGCCCAGGTTGGGAGGCTGGGGTAGAGAGGGGGTGCTGTGAAGACTTGCAAATGCGCCGATGCTGCGAAATGTGATGATCTCGAAGCGGCGATAGAAGAAGCTAGTCTTCGGCTCCCCTCCGGATAAGGATTGAAGAGGGGGGTTTGAGGTGTCATTGGTGATGACGTTGATGGCGGCGATGCGGGTGCTGGTCTTCTGTCCAATGATCAGCTCGACCTTGGCCAATTCGTCCAGGTTCCCGTCCAGGGTACTCTTCCTTCTCGGCCGGCGGCGGAAAAGTGAGTGGGCAAGGTGATTTGTGCGCCGTGAACGGTGTTTTGGAGGCCCAGGCCAATTAAAGGCAGAAGAGGGGATGCATTTGCCGGTGATGCGAAAGGCGGAGCATTAAGCAGGGCGAGCTTAAATGCCTATCGCAATTGAGGATGGAGGGGGGTAGAGAGATGTAAGGGATGCGGACGTTGTTGATGGCGGCCATGTAGAAGAAGCAGGGCTTCTTGTTGAGGCTGGGCCGCTTGGAGGATTGCGGAGAGCCTTTGGAGAAGGCTCTTTGAGGCTTTGAAGACAGGCCGATGGCCGTCAATTTCAGAAAGTATTACTTTCTGCTCGCTTCTTGCGACATTGAGTGAGGCTGTTCTGAGAGGTGCACTGAAGTTATGCAGCTTGGGATGACAGTCATCTCAACTTGCCGCAGCTCGGGATGACACTGAGCAAATTGTCTCTACTGCTGCTGTGAAGAGAATGACGCAGCTTGGGATGACAGGAGGCGATTTGCTCGGGTTGACAGTGTAGTGGATTGATTCAGCTTGGGATGACGTGGAGCAAATTGTAGCTGTGGAGCTGTGAAGAATTGAACGCAGCTCAGGATGACAGAGCCAATTTGCTCGGGTTTACAGCGGCAAATATGGACACAGCTCGGGATGACATGGGCTGGTCTCTCTCTGTTTTGGCTGCGATGATTTTTCGCAGCTCGGGTTGACGCGGAGCAAGTTGTCATTGTTGGAGATGTGAAGAGAACGCAGCTTGGGTTGACAATGTCGAATTTGCTCAGGTTGACAGAGGTAGAAATTGACGCTACTCGGGATGACACTGGACAATTGCACTGGTAGCTGCGGCGAAGGAATTGAACGCAGCTCGGGATGACAGTGAGCAATTGCAGAGGCCATGTCAACGTGGTTTCTTCAGTTCTTCGCCGTACTGAGCTGAAGTCCTAGGAAGCTGCTCTCAGGAGGCCAGTCCAGAGGAGGCTTTTGTGGCCAGCCGAGAGTAGGCGGAGTCGAGGCGGAAGAGCGCGGTCGCGTTTCCAGAATGCCGCTCCAAAATAGGCCTTTTGAGTTACGTAAACTTTGTTTAGCGTCTCTTTGCCCAGTTTGGATTTGTCGAAAGAAGCGTAGATAGAGTTTGCATATCTTCGCAGATAGTGCAAAGTCTAGGAGGCGGCGATGGGATCGAAGTTGGCCCATTTGCCGGCGTACTGGCAGAAGCCAGTCAGGAAGCCGTCCATGTTCCCGTCAGCCTTGTACACCACCGACCTCTTACTGCTGGGCAGAGTAAGGGGAAGGGTGTAGGGCAGGAGACCTTAAAGGTCTGCGGAGGACATCTTCCAGAAGGCGAACTGCATGACAGCGTACGCGGTCATGAAGTTGCAGAAGCGGTTGTGGAAGCCGCCCAGGTTTCCACAGGCCTTGTACACCACCGACCTCTGGGGGCGCAGTAAGGAGGAGGGCGGGGTTTGAGGCTTTCTTGAGGAACTGGGTGAAGGCATCTTCCAATGGGCAGAACTGCATGGCACTGGAGAAGTCCATGTAGTTGCCGAGGTTGAAGAAGGCGGATACCCTGGACTTGCATGGCTCGTTGCTGGAGCAGAGTATGGGCAGCAAGCCATAGTCGGCGTTGATCGGAACGGAGTCCTGAAGTGGCCCAGGGTGGCTGCTGTTGGGCTGGAAGTGGCAGAGGCCACAGTCGAAGCCGTCCAGCATGCCGCACGGGCTGCAGTCCTTAGAGATCTGGATGCAGTTGTGGTGCTCCAGGAAGCTGTAGCGAAAGTGGCGGACTTTGTCCGGGATCGATGCTAACTTCAACGGCGGGCAGAAGGAGGGGGAGGGGGCAGATCATTAGCACAATCTTCCGATGCGCATTGGCAGAGGCAGGCGCAGGGGAAGTAGGCCTTGGAGGCATAGTGCTCGTAGCCAGCACCATCCTTGAAGAGGTCCTTCTGGCCGCAGGTGAGCAGGCTGGGGTCATGGAAGACTGGGAGGCCATAGAAGCAGCAGTAGAGGTAGTCCACTAGGCTGTGCCCAGCCAAGTAGTCGTCCGCGCAGAAAGCAGAGGCTGCTCTTGAGTCATTTTGGCCTTGTTGTTCGGCGTTGCTTTTCGGCATTTACTTGATCATAGAGATCCGTAAATGAAGCGATGTCGAATGATGGCAATTGACTCTGAAACTGGCCGGCTTTTCTTCAGTGATGCTCGAAAGTTTATAAATCCGCAAGGATTCATAAATATGCGGGCCGGCGAGGTCGCAGCAGGCAGCAGGGAGTTTTGAGAACTGTCAGAGACGGTCCCAAAACTCTAGCAGCATAAACGTTGCTTCTGCTGGATAGCTGGTCTGGCTGGCCGGCATGGTTGCAGCAGAGGCCAGGAGTTTGAAAACTGACCAGAGCCAATTTTCGAACTTGGGCAGCAAATGTGCGGTTTGCTGATGGCTGCAGGCAATTTCAAGATCCGTCCAAGGATAATGAAATTGTCATCGACGATGCTTGCATAGACGGCATGAAAACAACTTTGCAGTTAGTTTTCGATGCCCAAGCAGGGGAGTTGCATCCATGCCGACATTGATTGGAGCTGGCAGCAAAGATCTTTGACAATTGACAAAGGCCAATTTCAAAGTCTGGCATTGAAGAAGGGTCGATGCTGGTAGCTGTCAGCTGCATAGAATATTCAAAATCCCTTTCAGGATGATGAAATTCTGAAGATGACGCTGATGACGTCAGCATGAAAAGAAACTTTTCAGTTAATTTTCAATGCTCTGATGCGAAGTCGAATGTTGTCTCGATCGTCGGCGTTCAATGATTTCATAAAATCCGCAAGGATAGAATGAAATCATCGAAAGGAGATGCTGTTTGAAGAGAACTTTTCAGTTTGCTTCAAGACCCTTCATGGCAGTGGATTACGGTAGCAAGTGTGCCATGTGACGTCAGAGTTTCCTGTTTACCGCCCAAGGATGGCATGATGGCTGGAAACTCGGCACTGCGATGTTGCTGATGATGAACGGACATTGAAAAGAGACTTAAAAGTCAATTTTCAATTCCATGCAGCGTAGTCGCAATTGCTGCTGCATAGAAGTTCATGAGGCCGGCTCTGGCTGAGTGAATTTCTGGGGCTGCAGGGTGTCCTGTCTGGCAGCGAAGCGAAGTCCGGCATTGAAGGCTGGGCTCGATTTGCTGTCCTGGCTCTGTAGATCGGTGACTGGGGCCTTTGGCTTGATTGCTGGTGGTAGAAGGTGGCGAAGTCCAAAGGCCAGAAGTTGTTGCGGAAGCAGAAGTTGGCGGAAGCGGTGCCGGACGTTGTAGTAGCATTGTAGAGGTGGTCGGTCGAGGTACAGATAAGCTAATCAGCTCTCTGCTTTACCAAATGCTGTGGTGTAATACAGCAGTAACTTAGCCAGATTCTCTTTCATCATCACCGGAAGGGAAGGGCCGCAGAGCGGAAACAGGTTAGGGCATCTTGGGGAAAATATACAGACTGATCCCGGCCTCCTTCCGCCCGCCTCATCGACATAGGCCGACGAAACTGGCTTGGGAAACGTCACATAGGTGCATGGACTTAAAATGCGTTGAGATTCGTAATTTTATGCAAATTAATTTTCAGCCCTCTAGCTTTATCTGGGCAGGAGAAAGAAAGTTTCAAAGTTAGGTATATGGATGAAGTGCCTCCCCCCATAATCATATATCTGGTACCATCGGCAGGCCAAATGTGGGTCTCTTTTCTCCAAAATTTGTGATTGCCCTGAGTAAAAAGTCAAGGAAATACAATTTCTACTAGTGGAATCTGCTGCTTGGACAGTTGCATTTTGTTTTTGGTGTGCAGTTCAGTGTCTTTTTCCATGCGCACCCAAAAACAAAATGCAGATGACGCAGCAGATTTCACTAGTAGAAATTGTATTTCCTTGACTTTTTACTCAGGGCAATCACAAATATTGGAGAAAAGAGACCCACATTTGGCCTGCCGATGGTACCAGATATTTCTTCCACTTTTTATATAGAATAAATATATAAACACAAATTTTATATTGTTGTTTATATATTTAGTTTAGATAAATAAATAAAAAATAGCTAAAAAATAAACTCATTTAAGAAAACATAACAAAAAGAAAAGATTCGAAAATTAAAAATACAGTGGAAAATTTATTGAAATTTTAATGACTTATACTCAGTGCAATCGATTTTTGGGAGAAAGAGCTTTTCCTTAGGCCTGCCGATGGTACCAAATATTTCTTCCACTTTTAATAAAATATAAAAGTATACTGGAACAAAATTTTTGGGAGAAAATAATTTTGCGTTGGTGGCGTGCGTTAATTTTGCGTTGCCGATGGTACCATATATTTCATTAATATTTTATATAAAAAAAGCAAAAAAGTTTGCCTTGAGGAAGGTTCGAACTCAGCCTTCACATAGCTAGGTCAAACGAACAAGCCACTTGACCACTCAGCCGCATGTCTCATTGTGCATAATTAGCCTATATCAATTACATGTAATTACCATTGGACCTTGCCGATTGATGCCTTTGGTACAAGCCAATTGAATACCTACTATCGTCCATTGAATAGATGCGGAGAAGAAGAAGAAGGAGTTCGGACAAATGGTTTTGAATGATTTTCTCTAGAGAGCTGCCGTTTTCTGGCAATTTTCTGGCAATTTGATGCCGTTCTATCCAATGCAAAAAGAATTAGAACGATTGAAGCTTCCTGTCATGAGCTAGAGCCTTATCAAAATTAAGATCTAGCAATAACCCCGAAAACGTACACCTGGGTCGAAAAGAGGGGCTGGGCGCTGACACTCCGCTAACACTCCGTTCGCGCCAGCCCTATGTTCGGGCGCTTTTGAATGCTAATAAAGGACGGTTTACAAGGCAAAAATAGACATGAAATAAAACCGGATTCCAGCAAATGTAAGCTGATTTGGGGGTAGTGCATCCTATTTCAGTCATGATTGGCTTGATTGGTTTCTAGCCCTGATCACCGTGAGCTGTTTTTAAAAACGCAATACTTTCATTGCGTTTGGCCAAACTTTCATTTTTTATGCCTGTGTAATATAGTTTGAAACGTATTTTGCTTTAAAAAAACTGCGAAAATTTTTGAAAACTTATGCTCCTTCCAGAAATCCGACGAAGTTTAATGCACATACCTCTTTCGTCATTTCGTAAAAAGGCTCTTTTGGGAAGATAGCATTTCACGTGGCGCATTCCTTCATTCTGCGCTCTTGTTTTTCAATCTAGTGCTATTACACTGACTATGTTCCTGGACGCGAACAAAATGCCCTCACATCAAACGCGAGGCATATACCAACATCTGTGCCTTCAATATACGGCAGCATGCATCAATTTGCACTCGCGCAAGTGTTGCTTCTTATGCTAGGTTTATTTTTGAAGAAATTTTCGCAGTTTTGTTGTTTTGCCAAAATCCTTTTCAGTTTTTTCACTGGCAAAGCCAGACAGTTTACAAAAACCTAGAATCGATTATGAAAAAAAGGCTGAAGGTCCAACGGCCCTCCATCATTAGAAGAAGCAGCATCTCTGCGGCCACTCCTATTTGCCAGACTTTCTTTTCAGCTGAAATGCTGGGCGCACTACAGCAGCTTTGGCTTTTCTCCTCTCTACAACTTTCACTCCTTCACTTCGGTGGCCAATCCCAGCCTATTCTGCGCATTGGCTTTAGTCCAAGGAGTCTTCTGCAGATGCCGCCCTAGCTCTTGCCCATCACAAAGCTTTGCTGAATCGCATTTTGGACGAAAGTGGGTTAGCCTGCTCCTGTGCTTGCTTTGCTTGGAAGAGGGAATGTTTGGACAAGGTATGACAAACGCGTACGCCCGGTGAGGAATGCCAGCCGGAGCGTTCTGGTCCGCCACCGCATGAACTTCTACCAGGTTCTTCACTCCCTTCTTTTGTCCTTCATCCCTCCATTCATACTTCATCCCTCCTTTTCTCATCCTCCCCTAAGCGCCCGATTCTTCTTCAAGTGCGCAAGATATGAGTGATATGTGTGCAGATGGTGGAGGTGAACGAGGTGAAGCAGCGGGTGTCTCTGTACGTCTGGGTGTCGCAGTACTGGACGGACGAGTATCTGGGGTAGGCAGGGGAGTGGGTGAGTGTATGAGGGAGGGGAGTGGATGCGTGGACTGAAGCTGGGACCCGGAAGAGTTCGGTGGGATGCGAACGCAGACGCTGCCGGTGGACGCCGTCTGGCTTCCCGACACCCTCCTCTACAATGCTCTCGAGATGTCCCGGGAGATGATGGAGCGCTACATTGCCGTCAAGTACACCACCCGGTATCCCACTTCACTCCACAACCCCCACCAAGCATTCCCCCCTCAACAATCCCTCCTCAATGCCAGATTTGTGCCGGGAAAGAGTGATTCCGACGGGAGCTGGGTAGCCGACGCCCACATGAGCTTTCCAGCTATCTATTCTTTTGCCTGGTTTCTTTTCTTTTCCTCATCTTTTTGCCTCACACTGATAGAATGCTTTCTACCACTCCTGTCTTGCAGCAAGATGGACATTAAATCTTTTCCCTTCGATCTACAGAACTGGTATGGCCTTCACAACTACTGGAGGTTGATGAGATGCTGAGAAAGCTTTGCTAGCACAATGACCTTTGGCTCCTGGACCTTCAACTCGGAGGGCATCGACTACTTCCCCGCTCGAGTTGAAGCTCCTCCAATCCCTCCCACCAGTGGCTACTTCCACTGAAAGGGTGGGAGTTTTGAAGGACTACGTGGGCTTCGAATCCTACGTGTCCAGCGAGGAGTGGCACGTCATCAGCTTCAACTACTCACGCCAGAAACTGGAGTAGACTCAGCGGAGGGGCGAATTGGGCTGAGTTGGCTGAACTTGCTTGCTTTCAGCTACGTCTGCTGCCCTGACTGGACGCTGCTTCACGTGTCCCTCGTCATGCAAAGGAAGCCGCTTTATCGCATACAGAATGCGCCCTCCCATTATTGTGATTTTTAGGAAGCCGCTTTACTACATCATCAACCTCATTTTTCCGGTTTCATCCTTTTTTCACTTCCCTCCACAGCTCGGCAAAGTGGATTAACTTGTTGAGACTGCGGTGATTACGTTCATAGCCGTGGTGGGCTTCTTTATGCCCACCTCGACTTCTGGCGAACGAATGGAGAAGGTTATGCATGCGCAATAGGAATCGCTCCTCAAAATTCAGATTAATGATTGTTGTAGGTCAATCTAGGCATCAACACTCTTCTAGGTACCCTTAGAGGTTTTAGGAAAAGTGCTGGTCAAAGTGACATCGAATGAAAATATGTGTAAAACATATTTTTATTTACCACTAACGTTTCAGCGTGTCCAGTGGCAGATATGGGCAAAAGGCACCCTCTAAATATTGTCATCGTCAAATTACTATTTTCAAAAAAAATCCCATTTCAAAAATTTTGCTAAAATTTGCAAAAATTGTGTTTTTGAGGTTAATGGAGCACTAAATTAGCCAATTTTGCACTTTTCAAGACTTTTTTCAAAATATTTTGTAAATTTCGCTCAGCATTTGAACATAATATTTTTAGAAATTTTCGAAGCGTTTTGAAAAATGGCTTTATGCGAGCAGAAAACAGCAGTATTGGGTACGAAATTTCACCTCTCATTCTCTTTCCCGAACGAACTCTCGCTATCTGCTTGTCGAAAATTTATTCGATGCCATCTTTGACTGAGGCAAGTGTGCCTCTATTTGGAAATGTGGGAAGGTTTGAAATTGAAGCAATGTCGGTGCTGCTACTGATGGTGAGCGGTCAGATACCCACCACCTCCAACTACATACCTGTCATGAGTTTGCTTTGCTTGAAAGCTTTGCTTGAGTTTGGCCTTAAAAAAATTCTTCTGGCCAGGCTGGTTCTTCATCCTAATCATCGGCTTGATCAGTATGGGCACCGTCTTCACGGCCATCATCATCCTCCTCAACCAGCAGGCCCACAACGGGCGGCCTCCGCCTCCTTACATCGAAGTCTCTTCCTCCTACTTCCTCTTCTTCCCTCCTCTCCCTCCTTCCTCTACATTCTTCCTCTACATTCTTCCTCTCTTCAGCGCTGGTGCCGACGTTTGGGACCCAAGATGGCCGTGCCCATGCCGCACCATCTCCGCCGGGTCAGCTGCAAATCTGCCCTCCAATTCGTGCTCCCCTCGTTTCTCACTGGCCCTCCTGGCCAGGAAGAAAAGAGAGTTTGAGATGCGACGTGAGGAGACGCGAGAGAGGCTGGTGAACGGAGAGCCGGCGGGGCGCAGAGAGGCCTTCAGCCGGCCTCTCCCCCTGGTCACCCGTGAGCAGCACTCTTGGCCTGCCATGGAGAGGGGAGTAAAGGATAGGGAATAGGACGAGAGGCGAGAGGGGAGGATGAGGAGGAGGAGCGTAGGGGGCAGGTGCAGGTGGAAGGGAGCCGCCTCTCCGCCGCCCTCGCCCACTTCGCCCTCGAGCGCATCCGTCAGAGCACCGATCAGTTCCGCACCCGGCTACAGGTCAGCCAACGGGGGGGGGTGGGAGGGAGGAGAGGATTGCATGAGGAGAGGAAGGGAGGAATTGAGGACGAGGAGGTGCGACAGGCGGTGCAAGCGGAATGGGACTACGCCTGCTGCGTGCTGGACCGCCTCTTCCTCCTCCTCTTCTCCCTGGCCGTGGGCGCTCTCACCGGCTGGCTCCTCGGCTACGGACACCTTCTCATCCTCCAGAGCCCAGAAACCCATCGCATTCTATGATTCTCACCACATCGTCCATCATCTCTTTTACCAGACAAACATTTCAAGTGAGCATCAAAATGGAAACGAAAGGCTAAAATAGAATCCCATAGGCAAGAAGAAAGAAAAAAGGCGAGTCTATTGACCTGGGAAAAAGATGAGTGTTTGAAAGTGCATAGGTTGAAATACTGGCTGCCGATGGTCCAGAGGTAGACGTTGAGTGGCGGAGAGGTCTGACTGCCAAACGCTGCTCACATTCAGGGCCCTCAGCAGCTCCTCCAGGTCAGCCTCAAGCGCCCCAACTCCCGCTCAGCCATCACAAGAAGCGGAGAATGAGGGGAGAACTCCCGCCGAGGCTGGATGGCCTGGGGACGAGTGGCACTGGGGGCCAGGAGTGAAGAGAACCAGCGCCCGCTCCCCCTCTTCCGACAGAGGACGCAACATCACCAGCTCCTCATGCGAGGCCCACTCCGTGCTGAGGCCAGGCCAGTCCCTGCAGATGAGAATGGTCTGGATCTGGAGTGGTGGGGAAGAGGTGTGCGCCAAACTTGCTGCCAGGCGTCGGAGGACTGGCGAAGAGGAGCGGAGGATGAAGGAGGCTGCGCAGGGAGGCTTGGCCTGCCAAGGAGAGGAAGCTCCCCATGGCCTCCTCCTCAGGAGCGGCAGGGCCTAGAGGGCCAGTTTCCAAGCGGAGACGAAGGCGGCCGCGGGTGGGGATGTTGTCGTTGAGAAGGTCGGCGGCGCCCAGGCCTTTCCGGTCGTCCTGCATCGCCATCCTGACAATCTGCTAGCCTTGCAGAGGCGAGAGCAGAAGGGAGGAAGAAGCACCGATCCAGCATCAGCTCCAGCAGTCCATCGGCGGGACTGGCCAGACCGTGGGGCTGGGCTGTGAGGAGGCTGAGTCGGTGCGTCTGTGTCTCCAGCAGAGCGGCCGAGGCCAGTGGGTAGTAGTTTTGCTGGAATTTTGGCATGAAGATCCATCCTGGCGATATCTTGAAGCGAGGCCGCGCATCTCTTGGCAACACCCGAGAATACCTTGTTCTTGTATGCAATTCAGCAGTTTAGCTCCCGTACGGCGATTCAGCTCAATATTTTTCAGTGAAGGAAAGTCTTAAATTTTGGAGGAAATTTGATAAAGCCTAAAAATGAACCTCGTCGGTTGAGCTTTCAGCAATCACTTTGCTGGCTAATAAAATCCAGAGAATGGCCAGTCTCATCTTTTTCACTTCCTTCAATTCATCAATTTCCTCTCGCACTCAAGTAGCACGCCAACGCCAACCCAGGTTCAGCTGATCAATGGGCACACCAATACCATAGATTGTTAGCATTTATGCAAGTACATTTTAACGAGTATCTTCAACGCAATTGTGAGCTGATGCACTGGATGTTTTGACTGCATTTGTTGTGTCTTCTCTTACTCACCTTTCCTCTACTGCGCTTTCACTTCACTCTATGATGATGGGATAAAAAAGCCAGCTATCACACAAGCCCTGACCAGCCCCAACCTCATACAATGAATTATCAGTTTTTAAAAACCATCAAGTGTAAAGGAGGACAAAAGTTTGCTTTTCGGAAAGGAAGATAAGAGAAACCAGCCTCACTTGTCGCGATAGTGAGGAGGCAAAAGTGACAGGAGGAGTGAAAAAGATCTCATTTAGCCTGAACTGCTGCCTGCCATTCAGTTCAGTCAGCCAGCCTTGCACCCCCTTTACACGAGGCCCTCAAAAGGAACAGACAGCTTTGCTTACGGAATATGAGTATATATATTGCACAGCTCGCCCAAATGCATGCCTCTACCCTAGCCGCATTTGCTCCGCCTTTCGCCCAGCAGAAGCCAGACGGGGGGTCCTAAACTCCTAATCCCCAGAAGGCCAGGTCTGGCCACAATCTTCATCCTTCCAGGTGAGGGATGGGGGCAAAAAGAGGAGGTGGGGGTGAGAAGGTGAGGGTGTCGTGGAATTTGTAAGCCGGCGGCGAATTTGCCAGCCTCTTAGTGGCCTGAGGAGAGGCTCCGCTTACATCCCCGCCCGCCCCTTCTTCAGCCTCCACTTTCCTTCCCTCCCCTTCCTCCCTCCCTAACTCCTCCCCTTTCCTCCTCATTCAACTTTACAAAGTTGACCTCGGCGGGGTCTTTGAGCCCCCAGGTCCCTAAAAGGAGCTGCCCGCATCATTCCCACTGCAACATTCATCAGCTTCGCCGCGCCCCCATCTCAGCCTAATTGCCTTGCAGCGCCCTAGCCTCCTCCCTCTTGCCCTACTTCCAAACAAGACCAGCTTTCTTCTCCTAATCTCGTTGACAAGAAAAAGGATTGAAAGGTATGGAGGCTGGGAGGGAGGTGGTGCAATTTGAACAGCTGGAGAGAAGCGGGAAAGAGAGAGAGAGCAACTGTGGCAGGGTAAATCGATGCGGCGGAAATGCGGGAAAAGAAATGGGAAGGCGGGCAGTGTGTGGCAGGAGGGCGCGGCGAAAGCTGATGTGCCGGGATAGTTAGGGCCTGGCAAACTTTGTTTCTACCACCGGCCAGACCAGACGCAGATTCTCTTAGCGCCTCTCCCTCTCTCTACCTACCCCCAACCTTTCCCTATCCCCTGCAACCCACTCCCAGCTCGTCCCATGTCCTGCAAAAGAATCCGCTTCTCAAGCTTCTACGAGGAGATAATTTCACAGGACTTGCGGAGAAAGCAAATGCGACCTCTGGGATGGGAAAATAGTTGCTTCATAGAGCAGCTTTAGAGACCATTTTCTCGACGGTTGCGATGATTTTAGTTTCCGTATTTGCCTTCTGGTCTAAAGCAAGGCGGACATGGACACTATGGGGGACATGTCGAAGCTCATAGCAGTGTATAATTTATTCTAGATCATGTATTTCCAATCTTTATACATTTTCCCAGAAATAAACGTACATTGAATTGACATTCATTATTGCAGCAATGCATGGGCTCCAAAAAACAATGACGTATTTCACATGGGCATAAAGATAAGGGAAGAGATGGGAAGAGTGAAAAAACTGGAAGATATAATAGGGCCTGGTTGTGTTGGTGAGGGTTGGTGTTTGCGGAGCTGGTGGCGGAAGCTGGAAGGGATGGAAGCCAGGAATGCAGGGAATGGTAAGCAGAGGCAGAGCCAAGTCAATCGGCGGTTGTGACGGAAAGTTGTCAATCCGCCCATTCAATCCGCTCCACTCACCTCTTCAAACTTTCAAACCGCACCTACCAAACAGCCCACTACTTCACCAGTTCAAGGCTCAATCCACGGAGAGAAGGGCTGCAGGAGACCTCTTCTCCTGCCCCCTCCTCCATGCATCTGAAGAGCTCATTTCTCCCTTTCTCTTCCCTCGCTTCTCCTACCAGCCATTTTCTTTTCTGCCATCTTTGGCTCTGAAGATGTCAAAGATTCCAACCATACCAACAGAATAACCGAGCAGCGTTTGAAACGCAGTATCACAGAAGAACGCATAGAATACGCGTAAGTTGAGGTACAAACTAATGGGCTTAATTTATTGTGTTCGCCAATGAGTCAAGGGCAAGTAGAACAGTCGAGATCGATTGAAAAGGAGTGAGCGAGATCAATCAATCATTTCTTCTTGGTCCAAACAGGATAAAACAGCTCGTAACGGAGAGACGAAACAAGATGCCGTATGTCAAAACTTACAAATGTCAACGGGCCTAAATCGAACTAAAGGAAAACACAACTGGCTAGAAAGAAAGCCAAAAGGAGTGGCAAACTTAGGGCTGTAGACAGGAGGGCGGAGGGAATAGGCGGTGTACCAAATCTGCAGCATCAAATCGAGGATAGATCGGCTCAACGCCAAACGCCTTCAAGTATGCTTTTGATGAGAAAGAGGTAGTGTCAAAATTAATGTTTTCTCATTTTGAATGATTATAACTGCTTAAAGGAAAGAAAAATAGAAAAGCCAAAAGAAAAGAGAAGAAGAAGCAGCCCCCCCCCGAAAGGTGAAACCGGGAGACGAAGCAAGTGCGGCGTGGCTTGAAAAGGCTGGCCACTGGCCGCAGGCACCAGAGGCAGTGGGAACGGCTGAAAGGCAGGACTTCCGCTGGCCTCCACACCAGCGGATGCTGGCAGCTGGGACTCTGCCTCCTGCGATAGAAAGGTGAAACCGGGAGACGAAGCAAGTGCGGCGTGGCTTGAAAAGGCTGGCCACTGGCCGCAGGTACCAGAGGCAGTGGGAACGGCTGAAAGGCAGGACTTCCACTGGCCTCCCCACCAACGGACGCTGGCAGCTGGGACTCTGCCTCCTGCGATAGAAAGGTGAAACCGGGAGACGAAGCAAGTGCGGCGTGGCTTGAAAGGGCTGGCCACCGGCCGCAGGCACCAGAGGCAGTGGGAACGGCTGAAAGGCAGGACTTCCACTGGCCTCCCCACCAACGGACGCTGGCAGCTGGGACTCTGCCTCCTGCGATAGAAAGGTGAAACCGGGAGACGAAGCAGGTGCGGCGTGGCTTGAAAAGGCTGGCCACCGGCCGCAGGCACCAGAGGCAGTGGGAACGGCTGAAAGGCAGGACTTCCGCTGGCCTCCCCACCAACGGACGCTGGCAGCTGGGACTCTGCCTCCTGCGATAGAAAGGTGAAACCGGGAGACGAAGCAAGTGCGGCGTGGCTTGAAAGGGCTGGCCACCGGCCGCAGGCACCAGAGGCAGTGGGAACGGCTGAAAGGCAGGACTTCCGCTGGCCTCCACACCAGCGGACGCTGGCAGCTGGGACTCTGCCTCCTGCGATAGAAAGGTGAAACCGGGAGACGAAGCAAGTGCGGCGTGGCTTGAAAGGGCTGGCCACCGGCCGCAGGCACCAGAGGCAGTGGGAACGGCTGAAAGGCAGGACTTCCACTGGCCTCCCCACCAACGGACGCTGGCAGCTGGGACTCTGCCTCCTGCGATAGAAAGGTGAAACCGGGAGACGAAGCAAGTGCGGCTTGGCTTGAAAGGGCTGGCCACCGGCCGCAGGCACCAGAGGCAGTGGGAACGGCTGAAAGGCAGGACTTCCACTGGCCTCCCCACCAACGGACGCTGGCAGCTGGGACTCTGCCTCCTGCGATAGAAAGGTGAAACCGGGAGACGAAGCAAGTGCGGCGTGGCTTGAAAGGGCTGGCCACCGGCCGCAGGCACCAGAGGCAGTGGGAACGGCTGAAAGGCAGGACTTCCGCTGGCCTCCACACCAGCGGACGCTGGCAGCTGGGACTCTGCCTCCTGCGATAGAAAGGTGAAACCGGGAGACGAAGCAGGTGCGGCGTGGCTTGAAAAGGCTGGCCACCCGCCGCAGGCACCAGAGGCATTGGGAACGGCTGAAAGGCAGGACTTCTGCTGGCCTCCACACCAGCGGATGCTGGCTGCTGGGACTCCGCCTCCTGCGATAAAGGTGAAACCGGGAGACGAAGCAGGTGCGGCGTGGCTTGAAAAGGCTGGCCACTGGCCGCAGGCACCAGAGGCAGCGGGAACGGCTGAAAGGCAGGACTTCTGCTGGCCTTCACACCAGCGGATGCTGGCTGCTGGGACTCCGCCTCCTGCGATAGAAAGGTGAAACCGGGAGACGAAGCAGGTGCGGCGTGGCTTGAAAAGGCTGGCCACTGGCCGCAGGCACCAGAGGCAGTGGGAACGGCTGAAAGGCAGGACTTCTGCTGGCCTCCACACCAGCGGATGCTGGCTGCTGGGACTCCGCCTCCTGCGATAGAAAGGTGAAACCTGGAGACGAAGCAGGTGCGGCGTGGCTTGAAAAGGCTGGCCACTGGCCGCAGGCACCAGAGGCAGTGGGAACGGCTGAAAGGCAGGACTTCTGCTGGCCTCCACACCAGCGGATGCTGGCTGCTGGGACTCCGCCTCCTGCGATAGAAAGGTGAAACCGGGAGACGAAGCAGGTGCGGCGTGGCTTGAAAAGGCTGGCCACTGGCCGCAGGCACCAGAGGCAGTGGGAACGGCTGAAAGGCAGGACTTCTGCTGGCCTCCACACCAGCGGATGCTGGCTGCTGGGACTCCGCCTCCTGCGATAGAAAGGTGAAACTGGGAGACGAAGCAGGTGTGGCGTGGCTTGAAAAGGCTGGCCACTGGCCGCAGGCACCAGAGGCAGTGGGAACGGCTGAAAGGCAGGACTTCTGCTGGCCTCCACACCAGCGGATGCTGGCTGCTGGGACTCCGCCTCCTGCGATAGAAAGGTGAAACCGGGAGACGAAGCAGGTGCGGCGTGGCTTGAAAGGCTGGCCACTGGCCGCAGGCACCAGAGGCAGTGGGAACGGCTGAAAGGCAGGACTTCTGCTGGCCTCCACACCAGCGGATGCTGGCTGCTGGGACTCCGCCTCCTGCGATAGAAAGGTGAAACAGGGAGACGAAGCAGGTGTGGCGTGGCTTGAAAAGGCTGGCCACTGGCCGCAGGCACCAGAGGCAGTGGGAACGGCTGAAAGGCAGGACTTCTGCTGGCCTCCACACCAGCGGATGCTGGCTGCTGGGACTCCGCCTCCTGCGATAGAAAGGTGAAACTGGGAGACGAAGCAGGTGTGGCGTGGCTTGAAAAGGCTGGCCACTGGCCGCAGGCACCCAGAGGCAGTGGGAACGGCTGAAAGGCAGGACTTCTGCTGGCCTCCACACCAGCGGATGCTGGCTGCTGGGATCTCCGCCTCCTGCGATAGAAAGGTGAAACCGGGAGACGAAGCAGGTGTGGCGTGGCTTGAAAAGGCTGGCCACTGGCCGCAGGCACCAGAGGCAGTGGGAACGGCTGAAAGGCAGGACTTCTGCTGGCCTCCACACCAGCGGATGCTGGCTGCTGGGACTCCGCCTCCTGCGATAGAAAGGTGAAACCGGGAGACGAAGCAGGTGTGGCGTGGCTTGAAAAGGCTGGCCACTGGCCGCAGGCACCAGAGGCAGTGGGAACGGCTGAAAGGCAGGATTTCTGCTGGCCTCCACACCAGCGGATGCTGGCTGCTGGGACTCCGCCTCCTGTGATAGAAAGGTGAAACCGGGAGACGAAGCAGGTGTGGCGTGGCTTGAAAAGGCTGGCCACTGGCCGCAGGCACCAGAGGCAGTGGGAACGGCTGAAAGGCAGGACTTCTGCTGGCCTCCACACCAGCGGATGCTGGCTGCTGGGACTCCGCCTCCTGCGATAGAAAGGTGAAACTGGGAGACGAAGCAGGTGTGGCGTGGCTTGAAAAGGCTGGCCACTGGCCGCAGGCACCAGAGGCAGTGGGAACGGCTGAAAGGCAGGACTTCTGCTGGCCTCCACACCAGCGGATGCTGGCTGCTGGGACTCCGCCTCCTGCGATAGAAAGGTGAAACCGGGAGACGAAGCAGGTGTGGCGTGGCTTGAAAAGGCTGGCCACTGGCCGCAGGCACCAGAGGCAGTGGGAACGGCTGAAAGGCAGGACTTCTGCTGGCCTCCACACCAGCGGATGCTGGCTGCTGGAGCTTGCCTCCTGCGATAGAAAGCTGAAACGGGGAGACGAAGCAGGTGTGGCGTGGCTTGAAAAGGCTGGCCACTGGCCGCAGGCACCAGAGGCAGTGGGAACGGCTGAAAGGCAGGACTTCTGCTGGCCTCCACACCAGCGGATGCTGGCTGCTGGGACTCCGCCTCCTGCGATAGAAAGGTGAAACTGGGAGACGGAGCAGGTGTGGCGTGGCTTGAAAAGGCTGGCCACTGGCCGCAGGCACCAGAGGCAGTGGGAACGGCTGAAAGGCAGGACTTCTGCTGGCCTCCACACCAGCGGATGCTGGCTGCTGGGACTCCGCCTCCTGCGATAGAAAGGTGAAACCGGGAGACGAAGCAGGTGTGGCGTGGCTTGAAAAGGCTGGCCACTGGCCGCAGGCACCAGAGGCAGTGGGAACGGCTGAAAGGCAGGACTTCTGCTGGCCTCCACACCAGCGGATGCTGGCTGCTGGGACTCCGCCTCCTGCGATAGAAAGGTGAAACTGGGAGACGAAGCAGGTGTGGCGTGGCTTGAAAAGGCTGGCCACTGGCCGCAGGCACCAGAGGCAGTGGGAACGGCTGAAAGGCAGGACTTCTGCTGGCCTCCACACCAGCGGATGCTGGCTGCTGGGACTCCGCCTCCTGCGATAGAAAGGTGAAACCGGGAGACGAAGCAGGTGTGGCGTGGCTTGAAAAGGCTGGCCACTGGCCGCAGGCACCAGAGGCAGTGGGAACGGCTGAAAGGCAGGACTTCTGCTGGCCTCCACACCAGCGGATGCTGGCTGCTGGGACTCCGCCTCCTGCGATAGAAAGGTGAAACTGGGAGACGAAGCAGGTGTGGCGTGGCTTGAAAAGGCTGGCCACTGGCCGCAGGCACCAGAGGCAGTGGGAACGGCTGAAAGGCAGGACTTCTGCTGGCCTCCACACCAGCGGATGCTGGC
>JASANA010006562.1:0-15686 GCA_030248095.1 Ptycholaimellus sp. GST1_10
ATGTGAAACCAAATGTGTTGCCAGATAGATGAGCGTTTTCATGGAATCAGACTTAGTAGCTTGCGCCATGGTTCGCTTGAAGCGGACAGAAACTGGTGATAAGAGAAAATCCCCCTGTTTGCCCACTCAATCTTCGCTTCATTTGCCTCATTTCTCACCGCTTCAAACTAGCATGGCTGGTAGTACTGCCGAGCAACCTATAAACAAAAAAACTAAAACGGCTTGAAAAGATCAAAAGTCAGCTGGGAAATGATTTAAATAGCGGTTTGCGAGAGGATTGCAAGCTCTGTCACTTGAACTCACCAAAACGCAAATTTTGACCTTCCTTCACGTTTGTACCTTTTTTGAGCCCCTTTCTGCATTTTCCCGCCTAATTTGGTGGCGTTCTATAAAAATGTATGGAGATTCAGATTCTGCATTAAAGAGGGGGTTCTAAAGACACGCGGACACAGACTCTTTGTAGGATTCTTGAGTCCGCCAAAAAAACGTCTTTTAATTGGACCAGACAAGAATAGGCTTTGTCCAGCTTCCCTGAGGCACAGACCAGGCAGACGGCTCAGCCTCTAATTCTCACAAAGCTCTTGAGGCTGTGCCCAGGTTTCTATCGCAAGTTCAGGCGAGTCAGGATCTGCGGACACAGGAATGCTGAAGGCAGTCCTACTCTATCTCAGTCTCCTCGGCCTGGTAAGCTGCTGAAGCCCTTGCCTCTGCTAAAACTGCTGTGACACTGAGGCTGGTGCCTCGCTCTTCATTGCCACGCACAACGTCCAGGCCCCGCGGGCTAGAAGCGTGCAGCAGGCGCCTTCGCTGCCCTTCCTCACCCCGCGTATGATTGCTTGGCTCAAAGCGGCCGTCCTGCTGCGGGCTGCCAAGCTGGAGGGCCCGCATCAGCGCAGCCATCGCCCCCATGTCTGGCCTGGGATCTTGAGACTCTCTAAGCTTTACCTGCCACTGTGATCATTGTATTGGCTTTGCAGCTCTGACAGCTCTGACATTTATGACAAGTTTTTGCTTACCAAACTCTAGTTTTTGCGCATTGCTCCTAAAAATATATATATACTTTTACTCTAATATTACAGTGATGTATTGTAGCCTTGTTTGTTTGGACATTTGTTTGGTGCTGCTGCTACATGATGACAGCCGTGTACATGGCCGTCTACTCTGCCACTATCTCCGCCTAGCTTACCCAGGGCCATACTTGTCTGAGGGGCACCTTTGTTGATTTGCGGTGTCTAAATAGCCAAAATAACTTGCTCTAAAAGTGTGTAATATTTTGGGCTCTTATGTAGGGTAAAAAATATTAGTTGAGATATTTTGACTTTTGAGTGAGCGCAGTATAATGAGCTATTGTTTTCAAAAGATACGGAGGAACATGATTGGATCTAATTTCAGCAAAAAAAATCCTATAAAACATCTCTCCCAATCTCTACCCCTCCCAGCCCGCCCCTCATACCTGTATGGCGTAGGATCGACTACAGGGCGAAATAAGCACCGTCGCCGATCTGCTCAATTCTAACCTCCAATATGGTAGGTATTGTCCTTCTTGTCGTCATCCTCTCTTCTTTCCACTAGCAAAATCTAGGGACTGGCTAGCCAAACAATTGACGTTGGAAATTCCATAAGTTTCTGCTAAGGGTGAATGTCCGTAGCAAAGGTTGTGTTTGAGGTGTGCAGGGGAGTACAATTCAGGAAGGGCATTTGCGCGGAAGGCAAAGCCCTCTGTACCGTCGCCTCTACCAGAACATGCAGCGCAGCGGACACGTCTTCAGCGAGGCTGGCACCAATCAGCAACGCGTTGCCGCATTCTCTTCCGGCTGGCTAAAAAAAAGGCTTCTTTGGGTCTTTAGCAGGTGGCGCAAGGCGGCTTTGCAGCCTTCCAAAGCACCAGCAACATCCGCTACCTCGTCAACCAGGAGCCCTGCAACTTTGTAGCTTCTAAAGAGACTTTCTATCGCGTTCGCCCCAGTTTGCCACTTGGGGGAGGGGGAGGTTGAGGTGAGTTGAGGTGGGCTTTGCGATGGGTTTGCCCCGCGGCTCGCCGCTCAGACAGACGCTGAACCAGTTCATTCTGCAGGCTTTCGAGAACGGACTTATTGGACGTCTGGAAAAGAAATGGTTGGAGCTTTGCTAAGGATGAGGAAACATGGCCCAAAAGGGATTGCTCGGCGCTCATATAACTTGGCACTGATATAACTTGGTGGGGAGGATAACTCGGTGCCAATGCATGATCATAAGAAGTTTGTCTTGAGTGTGAGATTGAAAAAAGAGAAGTCAGGAGGGATCTTAGCTGATGTCCTTTTTTTGAACCTTTGTAAGCAGTGGGATGTTCTTTCGTTGCAGGTTTGAGGCTGGAGCATGTGTGCAGAAGGCGAAGGAGGCTTCAATGAAGGAACGCATGGGCATGCGCCATTTCTTGGGTCCTCAACTCTGTTCCTATGAGATTTGCAACCGCTCTAGTTGCAGGCGTCTATTTGGTAGTCCTCGCTTCTGCCGCTCTTGGAATCCTGCTTGCCCTCCTTGAGCGCATTTCATTTTATAATCTGAAGCGCACCTGCTCAGTCTATGCACCAAGGGCACCACAAAAGCCCAGCAATATCTCATAAAACAGTATTGTAGATGCTTCGATATTTCTCTCCTTGATTTGTTTTCTTTTGTCATTCATTTATCAAAAGATAAACACTTTTATTTGATCAAGCTGTGCGTCAAAGATCACTGTTGTCATTTATTTAATTGACTCAGAAATTTGCTCAAATTGTGATCAAACCTGGTACATCAAAGATTTGCATTTAGTCTTGACCAGCCAAACTTTTGAGACTAACTGTGATGTGAAGCGATGTGATGATAAATATCAGGTTTTTTTTGGCAAATATCTAAAATAAGTTGTATTTTCAGATATAAGACTATTTTCATGGTGGTCAAAAATGGATTGTTACTGTTGTTGCTTTTGGTATCTCACTATTGTTGCTCTCATGCACGCTTATTAAAAGAGTATTCTGGTTGCGAATGCTTTTTGTTGCCGATGATTTGGCCTTAGGTCTATCTGAAGAGGGGGTTGTGCTTGTGAAATCAAGAACAGAAAAGTAGAGACAAATCCTGCATGGGTCACCGAAAGCAAGAACACTTGTTTAAATAACTATAAGCTTTAAAATATTTAGAAAATGTTTAGATCATGGTAGTCTACCGGTTAGAAATGTTAAAAGAGCAGCATGAGAATTTACTGCTACAATATATTCAAAGCAACCTTTTTAACAGAGTTTAAAGGATGCTTTATCCGCTCCTATTTTTTGTAGAGTGGACAAAGTCAAGTGAGCAGGAAAGTGAAAAGTTACAAAGTTATAGTTTACGGCACAGCTGTGAAAGCCTATTATATCCAACTTTAATTTATATAATCCAGGGCAAAGATTAATTTTGTGTGCGAATCCGTCGGTCAAGACCTAAAAATTATCACAGAATAATAAGCTCTTGAAGACTTCAAAGGCTTAACCTCTTTTGCAAGAGTAGATAAGGAACTTGCAAAGAAAAACAGCTAGATGTATTATGCCCAAGAAACTCTGAAAACATTGGAAGATATTAAAATGCTTGCCAAATTAGAGTCTAACCGCGCCCAGCCAAAGTCCAAGGATGCCTAAAAACAAATTAGGACAATTTTTGGACATATTTAAAAACAAGAGCAGCTTAGAACTTACCTCCAAGATTCGCCAAAAACTGCGTAATTGTGAAGGTCAGCTTTTCCTCCAAATTATCAATTGATTGGTCTCCCATGCCTTTATCCTCCGCTGCAAACCTGAAGATAGGGATAGGTGTAGGTGGGAAGGAGGAGACGAATCTCCCAGGCCCAGACGAAGATGCCGGGCATATGGTAGACTGGACGTTGGCTGAACTGCGCCACGCTCTGCACCTTAACACAGGCTGGAAGGCAGGCCCCCTCGCATTCCCTCTTGGCCTCTCTATCCGCTCTGTCCGCCTCCTCCATCTGCCCTGCAAAGCTCACGCCTTCCTTAGCCCCGTCCTGTAGAAGGGAAGGGGAAACGTTGTAGGGAGTATTTGGTGCAGCTGCCGTTGCCTTGGAACAGGTAGTGGGAGAGATCGCAGGTTGGCAGATCGGCAAGGTCTTCGCTGTCCAATAGACGGTAGGGGACACTGCGGCATCCGCAGGCTTTCTACAAAACACCCTATCATGGCGAAGAAATTGTTCAGGCTCCTTGCCATGATTTGCTTGGATCGGCAGAGATCGGAGCAGCGGCCTAGGCCGATTTCCTGGGAGCATTTTGGATTGCCTTTCCCATCTGAAAGAATGAGCAGTTTTCTAAGACTTGGTGGCCATGAAAGCAATAGCGAGCCTTCTGGCAAGGCTTGGTATAGGCCGGAGCGCTTGACCAGCAAATCAGCCAGGTACTCGGGTGCCGCGGCCAAATTGGCATCCGTCTCTTGGAGACTATCCTGCTGCACGCCCATCCTCAGCAGCACATTGCTCGGCCTTGGCTGCTCTGACCATCTGGAACTGACCTCAGTCCATCTGGAACATCTGGAGTGGAAGTGAGTGGCTGGATTGCTCTGCTGGCTCTTGGAATGGAATGGCGCGCTCTTTGAGGATGATGCCGAGTTTGCTCCCGTCGCGCCCGTAGAATGCTCGGATCCGATTCTCTTCTTGCCGCCCGCGCACGGAGAGATGGCGAAGCTCGCTCGGCTGGTAGCAGGCTGATTTCCTGCAGTGCTGCACAAAATTTCTCAGCTAAGGGGGCAGGATGGTAGTAGCAGGTAATGCTTTTGTAAGCTGGACCTGCGAATGAAGGTGAAGTCCTGAGGCTGACGTGCAAGGAGCAGGTAGGTGGAGGCATTGTCGTACTTCAGCCCACCGCCGTCCTCCACTGTGGTGCTCTGCGTCCGCTTGAGATGCAGGCGAGCAGCCTGTGCCAGCACCGGACCCAACCAGTCTGCCAGCTCCTTCAATTCTCGTCATTCGCAACTCTTAGGGCAAGTAATAGAGGATGATAGTATTTGCAATCACCTGGAGTGAAATCTGGCGTTGCTGAAGCCAGAGTTGGAAGGCGAAAAGTGGATGGTCTCTGGCCAGAACCTCTCGCACCTCTTCCTCGCTCAAGGTCGGCGTTTGGCGCAGCAGACGCAGGCGCTCGAAAAGCAGACTGCATGCAGGCAGGTGGAAAGGACGGGGCGGTTGGAGAGGGGTTGGAAGAGAACAGATGGATGTGGCCGAGCCAGTAGTGGCTGTTGCTGCTGGACGGTTGGCTGGCATAGAAGCTGCTCTCAGTTTCGCCCAGTTCCGCGAGAAGGTACAGGCCCAGAGCCAGTAGAACTTGCCGATTCCCCAGCCTTCCTCGCACCGGCGCCTCAAGCATTGCACAAACTCAGGCTGAAAGATTCTTCGGCTGATGGGGTGAACCCCCCCCCCCCCACCAAAGGTTACACCCCCCCCAATGGGGTTTCGCCCACCCCCCAAGGGTTACACCCTCCCCCCAAGAGTTACACCCACCCCCCAAGGGTTACACCCCCCCCCCCAAGATATATATATTGAAATTTTTTATTTTTTTTATTGCCTTAAAATACTTCTCTTTACATATCTTGAAGTTTTAACTCAAGGAATTTTTATATAAACAATTATATACCTACTTTTTTTGAAACACAGTTAGTCTATACCGGATGGTGGGCGCATGCCTATCAGGAGTAGGGGCTTGTCCCCTAAAAGGAGTACCTTTCAAGATTCCAACTGAAGGGCTTAGACGCATGCTCGGCCTCGACGAGGTCATGACTGTGGCAGTACCTAATATACTATGATCAACTAGTAGGTACTGCCACAGTCATGACCTCGTCGAGGCCGAGCATGCGTCTAAGCCCTTCAGTTGGAATCTTGAAAGGTACTTCTTTTAGGGGACAAGCCCCTACTCCTGATAGGCATGCGCCCGCCATCCGGTATAGACTATTTTTCAAAAAAAAGTAGGTATATTGTTGTTTATATAAAAATTCCTTGAGTTTAAATTTCGAGATATATACAGAAGAGTATTTTAAGCTAATAAAATTTTTTTCAATATAGTACCCTTTGGGGGGGGGGTGTATCTCTTGGGGGAGGGTGTATCTCTACGGGGGGGTGTATCTTTGGGGGGGGGGGGTGTAACCTTTGGGGGGGGGGGGTTCACCCCATCAGCCGATTCTTCAGATCATTGTTACTGTTTTAAACTTTCAAATCAAACTATTCAGTTGTTGAAGGACATTCCCTTCGTTGCAAAGTGTTTCTTAGTTGGGAAGCTACCAGGATGAGAGCTTTGGTAGAGGGTAGGCTGTTGAGTAGAGTGGTAAACTCTAGGCCGAGATTGCTGTTGATCCAGGGCGCCTCGTTTGGGTTCATATCAGGATTGAACTCTGTGTTGGCGTCTTTCAGCTGAAAGGGATTGTAAGTATCGTTGTAGTAGTGATCGGGATATTCGCCGCGCCAGAAGTATTGGTAGGACATTGGACGGTCACCACCCAGCTTATCCACACCCGTCATGCCATAAGTGAAGTTTCGATTTTCTATCAGCCATTTCAGAGTTTCAAACTTCCATTCTTTTACGTCCAGATACTCCCAGTAATTTTTCATTCCTGAAAATTTGTGTATGTTTTAAATTTATTGCTGGTTGCTTGGTTGCTTCTTGGAGGCTCAAAGGTTGCTTGCCGCAAAATGTTGACCCCCTATTTATTTATTTTTTGAATCAAGACACAGTTCTAAGACTTTGTGGCCTTTGAGAGTGCAAAATTCAAAATTTAATTTTTGGCCAAAGCATCATTTATAAAATTTTCGCCAAAATTGATTTTTGACTTTTCATTCAAAGGTCTCTCAGTCTTAGAACTGTCGCTTGTTTTTGTGGCATAGAACTAATTTTTAATTTTGTCTATAAATATTCTATGAACTGATTTTGCCATGCATGCAATTGAACGCTAACGTTCTGAATGCAGCTCAGGCGTGAAAAACATGAGGGGATGGACTGGAATGCAAAGTGTAAGATGTGGAAATTCTGGCCCAGACACACGCACCATGCGAGTTTCATAGTCCGTCTCTTTGCTTTGGTACCGCCGCGACTCAACACCAATTCCTTATTCAACGCCAGACATTTCTAAAATCCATCATCAAAAGTTACCAAGTCTATGACATCCACCACAGTCCAGCACACGCCGGCCGCAATTAGAAGACACCTGAGATAGGAATGATGGAGGGCAGATTGAGGGGGCAAAAGTGACCATAGAAAGTTCTCCAGCTTTCGGTTGCGGCGGGTGATGAAAACAGGGCCATGGATGGGCGTCTGATTCGCAAAACCTTCCTTGAAGTACTCCCTCAAGCTTTGCTCCTCCGCCATCGCAGACAATCAGATTATTTTTTGAACTGCCCTTAGGCTTGGACAGACAATCAGCTAAAGTGCTGTGTTTGATTAATTTACTGGTCTGATCCTGGGTTTTCTGCCAGTCTATCAATCACCATACCGACCACCGATCGTTGCCGGGATACTTTCTTTGCTCCTGGTCGACTCACAACCAAAAGACGGAATGTTAACGAGGGTAACACCTGGTCAATGGAATCAGCTATGATGTTTTGGACTGGGCGCTTAGCCAAAAATTAGCGCAGCAAATTAACACAGCACCCTGAATACTTTATTTGTTACCCGATTATCCCTGTTTTGGGGAATTTGATGTGACGATCAAACCCTTGCTGACATTTACATTGCACGATGAAGGCATAAGAAGTCACAGGAAATATTTCGAGATTTCATGTTACCTGAATTTTCCGTAATTTCTTTATATCGTGCAAACGGTATTGGACCTTTAGAAACGATCTAATTATTAAATGCAGAAAAATGGAGTGAAATTGGTTGAAACATGTAATTGAAACGAGACTCTCACAAACCGATTCCTGTTGGAATTCAGATTATCAGGAATGTTATTGCTTCTCGACAAAAAATGGCTCATTAATTGAGCCGTTCGTAGACAGCAAATCGATAACGAATATCTTTTTCCTCCTGCTCTTCTCGTGGCACTTCGTCCAGACCGATTTCTTGAAACTCCAGGTGACTGAATTCCGGGAAAAACCGATCGCACTCGAACCTGCATTTCATTCTGGCTGTTAGGGGATGTTAGAATGAAGTACAACTCTTTGAAGATGTGTGTGAGGTAGATGCGCTGAGCTGTTGAGAGGCCTTCTTTGTACACTGCCTCGCCGCCAACATTCCAAATAGTCTGCAATATTTTTTGTCTCGCCGTTTTACAACTAAAAAAGCATCGAAGATTAGAAATATCGGTAAGCGAGTTGATATGGATGGATGCATTTTTCAACATGTATTTCATTCCCTGCATCTGCATTCTCAACCCTCTTCTCCACCCTCTGTCATGCCCCATTGCCTTCCTTTCCTGACCTTCTATGTCAACCAGATCCCATTACCTATCCTGACTTTACACTTTCGCTTCCATGAGATACAACTCATCATAGGTGAATCATTGCATTTCCCCGCCTAGGCACAGCGCCCCCTTTGATCTAGGAAAATGTGTAATTTTGAAGAATAAACTTTGAGCTAATGTTGTAAGCTTACTTCGATTCCCAGCTGAGGTTGGGCGAGTAGGCTAAGAGCCTGGCTGTAGCTTCGGCATAGATAGGTGTCCGGGACTCCCGACAAAGCGGCCTCATCCATCGACTTCGACAGCACCACATTCACGCGCCCCTTCAGAGGCCGGTATTTCTCGGGGATGCTCTCCCAGCAACCTAACAAATCCCGCCAACAAATCAATATAGCCTTTGAATCAATATAGCCAACAACTGGTGCTAAGATTCTGAATGTAGACAATTTTTCTTCCCATACAAAAGTTGCAGGTAAATTACTTTTCAATTTTAATTTTAGAAAACAGCTATCAATCATCCAGCTCTAAAGCTACCGCGTCCCATGAGAACAGCGTTGCGGAGATCAGAGTCTTTGGTGGCCTTGGTTTGGCGTACAAAGTAGGCGTACTCTTTCGGCAGGTGCCAGGGCAGCCCATTCTTCACCCCGATGCCTCAACATCCAGCTATAAGAGGCTTTTGTGGAAAGGAGAGATTAGGAACCTCGATTTTGATCGCACATGGCGGCAATGAGGTAGACAGGCGGTCCATTTTCGCTGCCCATTTTTCGCCGTCCAATGCAATTTCTTGTCCTTTGCAAAAAATGCGGCCTCAATGGCAGCATGCTGTGCTTGAATACTGCGCATTTTGTGTCTTCCGCTACGATTCCGCAAGCGGAGTATTCTCTGATATCTTTTCCATTTAATTTTGCTATTGCATTAGGACATAATTTTGGCTAGGCTAACTAGCATCATTCGATCTGATGATAATCGATTTGATTTGGACAGTCCATAAGTTTCGATGAAGCTGAGTGCTATTTGGCGGGCAGGTGAAGTGAGCGGGTAGGAATCTGCGCAAGAGTTAGCCGGCAAGGCTGAAAGTCGACCGCTAGATTGCCTCATAATAAAGGCCAGTGAGGTGTAGCAAAAAGGTGGGTGGAATAGGAAACAGGCTGCCAGTCCATGGCAACAGTTGGAAGGCTTTTGCTGAGAGTCTCCAGCACTGCACTGCGCGCTCGACCTCTCCGATTCACCTCCACCACTACTGCCAGCCCACAGAGCACGTAGGCCCTTCAACTCACTTTTCCCCCGTAGATGTGTCTGGCCAGTGTCAGAGTAAGGGGCTTTTTTGTTGTTAGGAAAATTCATCGGCTTTCTTGATCGTCAAAGGGACAAGATGGAGAGTAGGTCATTCTTTTAGCGGGGTGCTGATTTTAGTTTGTATGCCTTAGTGGGTGCAGCAGTGGTATACAAGGCATGGGGCAGGGCATTGGCCACACAAACCATCATCTTATCGCTCTCTTTTACGTCAATATTGCGGGCAGTTTTTTAGCCAACTCTACAGCAATTTCTAAATCTATAAAACAAATTTCGGAGATCATATAAGGATTTCACATCAACCCGTTTTCTATGGTCAGAACTCATGAACACTAGCAATTTGCTTGAGGCAGATAGCTGGTGCCAAAGCGATGGCAAACAGTGTGGCCGCCATCGTCGATGACGTCATCAAAAGCCCCGAGGTTCATGCCCACAATCATTTTCCTCCCCCTTCTCTCTTCACAGCAGCAATTGTGCCCCTGCCAACTTTGTTAGCCTCTCAATTGTAGGACAAACGCAGCTACCGAGTGCTGCGCCTAGAGAACGGTCTTCGCATCCTGCTCGTCTCCGATGCGGAGGCAGACAAGGCCGCGGCCTCATTGGACGTCAACGTGGGTCATCTTAGCGATCCCTGGGACCTGCCCGGCCTGGCCCACTTCTGCGAGCACATGCTCTTCCTAGGCACCGAAGGATTTCCCGTTTGACAGCCCACATTCTTGACCTCTCCCTCCAGTGCTGGCTGGTTGAAGGATGAGAATGCGTACAGCAAGTTCCTGTCCGACCACGGCGGCTACTCCAACGCCTACACCAGCACCGATCACACCAACTACCACTTCGAAGTGGCCCCGGACCACCTCACAGGGGCCCTGGACCGATTCTCGCAGTTCTTCCTCACCCCACTCTTTACTGGTGACTTCCACAGCTCCTAAAGTAGTTTGGAGGCAAATCAATAGCTTCTTGACCCACTGCAGAATCGGCAACAGAGAGAGAAGTGAACGCGGTGCACTCGGAGAACCTCAACTACCAGAAGAACGACATGTGGCGCCTCATCCAGCTGGAGCGCTCCTTCTCCGACCCCAGCCACGACTACGCCAAGTTCGGCACCGGCAGTCTACAGACCCTCTGGACCCTGCCCAACGTTCCTTTATCCTTCCCCACCCCCCATCACCTCAATACCCTATCAATACCCTATCAATACCCTTTTTATTCCAGGAGCGCGGCCAGAACGTCCGCTCCGAGCTGCTGGCCTTCCACGCCGCCCACTACTCCGCCAACGCCATGAGCCTCTGCATCGTGGGCAAGGAGGGCCTGGACCAGCTCGCCGCACTGGCCATCGAGCGCTTCTCCGGCGTCGTCTCCAACAACCGCCCCGCCTACGAATGGCCGACGCACCCCTGGGGCCCCGAGCAGCTCGGCCAACGCCTGGACCTGGTGCCCGTGAAGGACCTGCGCTCCCTCCACCTCTCCTTCCCCATCCCCGACCTCCACCCCCACTACCGCTCCCAGCCCGGACACTACGTCAGCCATCTCATCGGCCACGAGGGCCCCGGCTCCCTTCTATCGGAGCTGAAGCGCCGCGGCTGGGTCTCCAGCCTCTCTGCCGGGCCCCGGGACACCGCCAAGGGCTTCGCCTTCTTCTGCCTCGACGTGGACCTGTCCGAGGAGGGCCTGGCCCATCTGGAGGACATTCTGCGCCTCTGCTTTGCCTATATCGGCCTGCTGCGGAAGGAGGGGCCGCAGCCGTGGATCCAGGAGGAGTGCCGGCAGCTGAACGACATCCGCTTCCGGTTCAAGGAGAAGGAGAAGGCGGACGCCGCGGCCACACACCTGGCCACCGCTCTGCACTACTACCCTGATAAGGAGGTGCTCTCGGGCCCCTACACCATGGACCGCTATGAGCCGCAGCTCATACAAATGGTGCTGGACAAGCTAAGCCCGGCCAACTTCTCCGCCATTGTCGTGTCCAAGTCGTTCGAGGCATCCTTTTCTTTCCTCTTGCGAGTTGGTCTGGACAGAGGTTGATTTTTGCCAGGGAGCAGAGGACATGAAAGCTGAGCAGTGGTATGGGACGCCGTACAGACAGACGGCCTTCAGTGCGGAGTTTCTGGGCCAGTTGGAGGAGGCGATGGCGAAGTCGGACTCCGCCTTTCATTTACCGCACCCGAACAAGTTCATACCCGAAACTTTCACCGTCAAAGCCAACGATATTGCAGTCTCCGACTCCGAAGGTTTCATAGCCCTTTGCTTACTGAGTTCCATGCCCAGTCTATGCCATTTGACAGAGTTCGGGCCAACGATTGTGCTGGATGACGAATATACCCGCCTATGGCACAAGCTGGACAGGGAATACCTCTTTCCCAAGGCCTCGACCTATCTGCACTTCTCCAGGTACCCTATAACCATGGAATCCCTCAATCACAGGGCTGAAAAGGGAGTCAATTGCAGTCCGTTCAGCCGAACAACGCCTTCAGAGGCCAACCTGCTCTACCTCTACGCCGCCTTGCTAATGGACAACCTCACCGAGATCGCCTACGACGCCACACTCGCCGGCCTCGGCTACAGGGTTCCCCACTCTACAACCTCATTCCAATATTACTCATCCCAGGGGACAGGACATCATTGCAGTCTCTATCCTGTCCCCTGGGATGAGTAATATCTGAGTTGTCCTCAGCATCCTTCAGAACTGAGCCAATGCGCCTTGAGGTGGCAAACGGGCTGTACGGGATGACTGTGAGCGTGAAAGGCTACAGCCAGAAGCAGCCGCTGCTCGTGAAGGAGATCCTGGAGCGCTTGGCCAAGCTAGACCTGGACAGCACCCGCTTCAACGTCCTCAAGGAGGCCTACCTGCGCAGCCTTCGCAGCTGGGCCCAGGAGCAGCCCTACAAGCAGGCCATGGACTACACCAACCAGCTCCTCGCCGAAGCCGGCTGGAGCAGGGCCGAGCTCCTCGCTGCTGCAGAGAAGGAGGATCCCACGCTGCAGCAGCTGCGGGACTACATGCCGCACTTCCTCAGTCGACTGCATCTGGAGGTAAAGGGGGAGGTTGAGGGGGAGGGGGAGGGCAAAGGAATTGTTTGAGGCGTTGGTGTACGGGAGCGTAAGTGAGGAGGAGGCAAGGAGGCTGGTGGACGAGGTCTGGGGAGTGCTGAGAGGCGCCCACGCAATCCAGCCCATCCCAGCCCCGCTACTCCGGCGTCGTCGGGAGTTGAAGCTGCCCAAGGCGGCCCCGGTGATGCTGGAGAAGGAGAATCAGGTCCACGACAACTCCGCCGTCGAAATGGTGCCCTCCCCTTCCACCGATTTCAGACAAATACTTTGGAAGAGAGGGAGATAAAATTGAGGTGCTGCAAGTGGGGGTGCAGAATGGGCGTGAGAACATGCTGCTGGAGCTTCTGGCACAGATCCTGTCCGAGCCCTGCTTCGACAGCCTGCGAACGAAGGAGTGCCTGGGCTACATCGTATTCTCGGGCCTGCGGCGAGCCAATGGAACGCAGGCCCTCCACTTCATCATCCAGGGCGAGAAGGACCCCGAGTTCGTGGAGGCTCGCATTGAGCTCTTCCTTCAGGTTCATCAGGCATTTTCGCCTCCTTTCTGAGAGGGTCAATGTAAACAAGAGAACAGCACAATTCTACTAAGGAAGCCTAAACCTAAGCCTAAACCTTCTTTAGTAGAATTCTACTGTTCCTTTGTAGAATTCTACTGTTCTCTAGATTACTTTGACCCTTTTGAGAGGTGAAAACCAGATGAGCCTTGCAGAAAATGCGAGGGGAGATGGAGGAGCTGAGCGAGGAGGCATTCAAAACCTCCGTAGAATCACTAGCCAGTCAGAGACTAGAAAAGCCCAAGAAGATGGCTGCTCGCGGCACCCGTTTCTGGAACGAGATCCAGAACGGCCAGCTGCACTTCAACCGCGACGAGGACGAGGTTTTCGCGCCCCATAATCTCTTTCCATCAAATTGAGGGCGAGAGGACTCTTGAGGTAGCCCTGCTCCGAGGCCTGAGCAAAGCCGACCTGCTGGGCTTCATGGGGGAGCGCATCTGTCTGGGCGCTGCCAAACGGCGCAAGCTCGTCACCGGCGTCCGCTCCAAGGCCGCCGCCGCCGCCAGGGACAAGCTCCCGGAGCAGGCCGACTACTGCGAGTCCCTCAACGGCCTGCCGTGTCAGTTGCCAGAGGTGGCCTTTCAGACAGACAGACAGGAGGAGGGGAGAAAAGGATGGCCCCTTTGAAGGCGAAGAGAGTGCGGGACATCTATGGCTGGAAGATGTACCAGAGCCTGTTTGCCGTTCCGGTGCCCGTGAAACCAGTGCCCCCCATGGGCCAGAGGACTAGCGATAGTTAGGGGATTCATTGGACTCACTTTCTTGCCTATTTTACGCGGCGCATCAATTTATCAAAATGTCCGGTGATCTGCCCGACTTAGTCGGTTAGGCTGCTAATTTGGCGGATTTTGGCGAAGAAGCGGAAGAGAGAGGGGAGGGAGGAATGGGACATCTGCAGCAGCTACACATGGTATACACTCATGCCCAGGTGACCACCGCAGAGCAGCGTTTTGGTGTAGTCCAGTCGTTCGAAGCCAGGACATTTCTGCGGAAGTAAAGTGTTGCAGATAAAGGTGAAAGGACTGAAAAAGTAGGAACATGGTGGCAGGTGGGTTTGTAGTAGTTCTGAATGCGCTTCAGGGCCTCCCGCTGCCAGGGATCGCCGCAGTAGCAGCCCGTCAGCTCTAGGCCTGCAGTCTATCCCACCATCTTTCCCACACCAGCCTAGACTAGGCTCTAAACATCGCAAATTCCTCTAAAGCAACTTTTCTGCTTGCCAGTCCTCCTTAAGCCAGATACTGGGCCAAGATTTATTTATCCCTCTCAACTTCTCAATCGGCCAATATCCAGCCTCCAAACTTGGACAGAAAGAATAAACCAGCGTAGAGGAAGTCGAGAGCATGACAGGCGGCGATGCAAGCGTGGACGTTGATGGGTCCAGACAGGTTGGGGCGGACGCGGAAATGACGAAGCACTCCGCCCATCAGACACTCCCCGTCAGCCCTCACTCCTCAAAGCATCGCCTCTTTCTCCCCACCCCTTTCTCTCAAAGAAACTAGAAAAGAAGCTTACGAAGGCGGCCAATCCGCATGCCCGGCGGCAGTGTCGGCATCACCCGGCTCGCATTGTACACGCTCATGTAGCCCAGGCCGCCGCAGGGACGCGGTTTTCTGGAGCACCAATTGATATTTTGCGCGTTTTCCGAAAAAATCTTTTTTTTTAATTTTCCAAAAAGTTTCTGGATAGTATGTATGGAATTTCTGATGGAAAATAGGGGAAAATAGTGGAAAGGTTTGAAGAGGGAAACCCGGCCTTGTCGGGGGTGATGCCTTGACAGCCCAGATTGCACATCTTGCGGCCGGCGGACGGCAAGGAGGGCAGCTGATCTGCGAAGCCACACAGGCACCGGGTGCGAAACTCCACTCCTAGAAAGCCACTCCAAACTTCTGCTCTTCATTCTCCAGCTCTCTCCTCCTCCATCCAACCAGCAACGGGATAGCCGCGTGAGGCGCAGAGCGATGCGCAGCCCTGCGGGGTAGTGGCCACCTTCTGGTGAGCGATGAAGCTGGGAATTTCGTAGGTGAGCAGGCGGTCCAGGACGCGGTGCTCGAAACAGCCCAGTGGGTCCCCCACAGCTGTGGCAAGAGAGTGAGATGAGTTCATGAGTAGGTGAAAGAGGTGGTTGAAGGCGAACCGTCATTCTCGCTCTCCTCAGCGGTGGCGTAGACGCTGATGGCAAAGGCGGCGCCGCAGTCCTGGTCCCCGTCGCAGGGGGTGCGGAGGGGTGAGTCGGTGCAGTCGCTGGACTCACCCTCCGCGGCCAGCACGTCCAGCGTCTCGCCGCAGACACAGCGGGAGCCGGCCCAGAGTCCTGCTCATGCATAGATTGCTGCGACAATCTGGGCCAGCAAACATCAAAGGCAGTAAGGATAGTGTCAATAAGGCGATAGATTCACAAAGAGGGGGTGAAATGCA
>JASANA010006566.1:5000-16913 GCA_030248095.1 Ptycholaimellus sp. GST1_10
TCAACCGTATCCAAGGCTGTCCGCACAGGACTTTCACCTTCTGTGGTCTGTGGTCCCAGTCAAGGGAACTTAGGAACCACCTTGGACACAGATAAGCTCTTCTGCACACCACAGGTCCCAATGCCACAATGACAAGGGATTCGGTGCTGGGCTCTTCCCCGTTCAGTCGCCCTTACTGGGGGAATCATAGTTATTTTCTTTTCCTCCGCTTAGTGATATGCTTAAGTTCGGCGGGTAACCACGCTTGAGTTGAGGTCGAGAAAGCGAAGGCATATGAGGTCTGAAAGATTAACAGTCTCCATAGGCGGCTGAACTCCAAGGACAGGACTCAAGACCAACGTCTTCGGACTTCAGCGAGACTGCTAAGAGCTCTCAGTTCACATCTTCACTATGCTGCAGATTGTGTCCAGACTCATGGGCGTGCTGAGACCGACCATAGCCGCCAAGTCCAGCAGTCTGATAGTGACACCCCTGCGTGCCAGTACTGTGTACTCATTCGGGCACCAAACTGTGCAAGGTGATCTACCAAAGCGGGCTTTCAGAGTAGATCAGCAAGCTGTATCCATAGCAGGGCCATTGCCGCCACAATTCTTCATAAAGAATATACTGCTATGATTGCGTTGATCGGAAACCGACCCTCAACCAAACGTAGCATCAGGAATGATACCTGATGCTGCAATGTGCGTTCAAAGTGTCGATGTTCAATGTGTCTGCAATTCACATTAGTTCTCGCAGTTGGCTGCGTTCTTCATCGACCCACGAGCCAAGTGATCCACCGCTTGGAATAGTAAGCTTTTTCGCCATCCTTCAAGAGGATGCATAGTAGGATTGATAGTTGGTATGGTTGCTGGCGCTGCTCAAATCAGCAGTCGTTAGGTCATCACCAACCAGAGCCCTCAGTATACCCCCTGAGAACACACTCTAGTCAGTTGAGTCTGTACAGTGCCACGTTGGAACTGCCAAGCAGAACAGCCCATTCTCGGACACATACAGCGTTAGACACCAGCAGGATTGCTTGATTGCCATGGGTGGGAGGACATTGATCTCTACCTCTTCCTCATGCTCCACAGTTTCACGACCCAAGCACTGGCAAACAAGTGCAAGGGAAGGAACCCTCTCCCAAGGAGACATGAAGATTTCCAGTCTATTGCAAAAGCAATAACCGGTAATGATCCTTCCGCAGGTTCACCTACGGAAACCTTGTTACGACTTTTACTTCCTCTAGTAGATAGGCGATGTTCTCGTAGCAGCCGTAGCTGAAGCATGCCCTCTGCATCCGTTCCTATGAGAAGTGGAGGAAGGGGGTAGTTTGAGGATGCTGTTTATGACAATGTCGGCGCGTTCGATGCGAGCGCTGTTCATCTGGCTGTGGTCCTTCTAGGCCTTGGCCACCTGGCTCAGGTTCAATCCAGAGACAGGCGAGGCATGGCCGCGCAATTGGAGGTGCTGGCCTGTAGGCGTAGATTCTTGGTTCCCGTTTGGGTACCCTTCTCTCTCGCCCGGTGGCGAAAGTAGAGGCAGGGGTAAGAGGTGAGGGAAGATGGACGCACGTGTTGGCGGTGCAAAAGGCGGGTGGTCTAAGCTAGGCAATGCTTAGGGGCCTGTCGCACTGGAGGCTGTGAGGCTTTGAGGGGAGGAATTGAGGGGGCTTGTACGTCGGAGGAGCACGGGGCTGACATGCAGGGCTTGTAAGGCTTGGGCGTCTGGTACAAGCAAATCCGCTGGAGGGAGGACTGGAGGTCCTTTGGCCGCGTACAAGCCACTGGATGGGAGGGCGGCGATGCTTTGGCTGTGCCTTTTGGGCATCGAAGATTGATGAGGGCCTTTCAAGGGTGGTGAGAAAGTAGTACTTTCTCTGTGCTTCTTATGACTGGAACAGTTGGCCTGGTTGAACTGCTCCGCAGCTCGGGATGACAGTGTATTGTCTGCTCGGGTTTACGTTGTTTCTTTTACGTCGATTCTCTAGGCCCGTAGGCAAGGGGTGGTGGCCGTGCAATTGCTTAGTTGACTGTGGCAAAGAGTTTTCCGCAGCTTGGGATGACATGAAGCAATTGTTCAGGCAGAGGGCAGCGAAGAATTGACGCAGCTTGGGATGATGCTGAGCAATTGTTCAGGTTGAGTGCCGTGAAGAAATTGACACAGCTCGGGATGATGCTGAGCAATTGCTCATGTTGAAAGCCGCGAAGAATTTACGCAGCTCGGGATGACGCTGAGCAATTGCTACAGGTTGAAGGTGGAGTAGAGGTCAATGCAGCTTGGGATGATGCCGGGCAAGTTGCAGTCGTTGATGGCCGCGAAGGGATTGACACAGCTTGGGATGACACTGGCAACTTGCTCGGAGGAGAGGTGCTGAGCTGAAAGCAGGGCAGAGTGGATGAGTTGCCGGAGCAGAGCTGTCTGTTGGCCACTCCAAAAAGAGGCCTTTCAGAGTTATGTAAACTTTATGTTTAGTGCTACTCTCGCCTCCTTTTGGATTCGTCGAAAGAAGCATAGATAGAATTTGCATATCTCAATAGATAGTGCAAAGTCTGGCAGGCGGCGAATTGATCGCAGTTGGCCAATTCGTCGTTGTGCCCATGGAGGCGGAGCTGGAAGCCGTCCAGGTTTCCGTCTGCCAGGTACACCACCGACCTCTTACTGCTGGGCAGAGTGAGGAGGGGGGCTGGAGGCAGGAGACCTTTTGAGGTCTGGAGTGGGCGCCTTCCAGACGGGGAACTTCATGATGCTGTACGCGGTCATGCAGTTGCCGGAGTCGTTGCGGAAGCCGTCCAGGATTCCGTAGGCCTGGTACACCACCGACCTCTGGCTGCAGTCCCAGGAAGGAAGGGGAGTGATAGTGATGGCCTTCGTGGAATTAGAGAGACATCTTCCAAAGGCAGAGCTTCATGGCGCTGTGCATGTACATGTAGCCGCCAGAGTAGAAGGCGGCGCAGATGCCGGACTAGTTCCGCTTGATGCTGGAGCAGAGGATGGGCAGCAAGCAGTGGCTGCAGTCGAACGGGTGGAGTTTGGAGGCCAGTTGAATGTCGCCGATGGCGAGCTGTAAGTGGCAGAGGCTGCAGTCGAAGTTGTCCAGGATGCTGAACACGTTGCAGCCCGCAGCATTCAGGTTCCAGTTGTGGCCATCCAGAAAGCTGCAGCAAGAGCAGTGGGTGTCCGGGAACTACGCAGTCTTCGAGGACGGGCAGAAGGAGGAGGGCGCAGGTCTCTGGAGGGCCCCTTGTGGACAGCGTTGCTGTCGGAGCACGCGCAGAGGACGAAGGCCTTGAAGGCGTTGCGCTCTCAGTTGACGCTGTCCATGAAGTAGTCCTTCTGGCCATAGGCGAGCAGGCTGGGGTTGCAGATGGCCGGCAGGACATAGAGGCCACAGCGGATGCAGTCCACTAGGCTGTGCCCAGGCAGGCCGCTGTCAATCATCAAAGAGTAGAGGTCGATTCTGAATCGGTTTCGCCGAGTGTCTTCCAGTTTCTTGTGCTGCGATTCACCTAATCAGAAGATTAGTAAATCTGGATGGGCAAAGTTGAAAGACGTTGGCCGATTCTGAATCAGGCTGGTCTTCTCCAGTGATGCTCGAAAGTTTACAAATCCGAAAGGATTCATAAACGGTGATGGCTGGTGTAGATTGCAGCTGACGGCAGTGAGTTTGAAAACTGATCGGAGCCAATTTCCAAACTTGAGCAGTGGAGGTGTAGCTTCTGCTGGATAGCTGGCTGCTGTTGACCGGCGAAGATTGCAGCAGGCAGCAGTGAGTTCCGAAAACTGATCGGAGCCAATTTTAGAACTCAAGCAGCGAAGCATCATTTATGTAGCGAGAGTCATCAGTTTTACAGCAAACGAGGCAAATTCTTTGATTTTTTATTTGAAAATCTTTTTTTGTAAATTGCAATCGGAATATCGCGTAAAACAACATCAGAATGGTGCCTTAGTATTTGTTTTTGTTAGTTTTATAGCAAACCACTCAAAACACGGCATAAAATGGCAAAAATTTAATTCAATTTGCAATATTATACTGATTTTTACATTAAACTATTACACAATGACAGGTGTTATAAAAATGATCATAAAATGATGGGATTAAATCCGTTTGGGATAAAAATTTATGACAATGTAGGCAATAATTAGATGCATGTTCTGATAAATTTTCGTCAAAAAATATTGAGTACATCTTGAGTTATAGTTGACTGAAAAAAGGGTATGCATAAATCACCCCCCCACGGTATGATGGCGCTGACATTGGCTGACGTCATCGATGGCGTTGGCTGACATAGAGAGTTTCGCAATATCCGCTCAAGGATAGCGTGAAACTTGGAGTTGCGATGTTGCTGGTGAAGATCGGACATTGAAAATAGACTCAAAGTCAATTTTCAATTCCTTGCAGTGTAGTCGCAGATGCCGCCGGATCTGAGTTCTCGAGGCCGTCTCTGGCTGGGTGAAGTCCAGGCGCTGCAGGTGATTCTGTCTGGCAGCGAAGCGAAGGCTGGCATTGCAGGCTGGTCTCGATTCGCTGTCCTGTTCCGGTAGATCGGTGATTGGAGCCATTGACTCGAACGCTGGCTGTTAGAAGGCGGCTCGATCAAAGGCTGGAGTTGTAGAGAGGACGCTGTAGGCGGAATATGGGCTGGGCATTGTAGTCGGCTTTGTAGATGTGGTAGGTCGAAGGGTACAGATTAGCAAACCAAGCTCTCTGTACCAAATGCTGTGGTGGATTGCATCAGTAACATAGCGAGGGTCTCTTTATTCATGCACCGAAGAGGAGAAAGTGGGGGGAATTGGGAGCAGGTTTAGGACAGAATGAATGCAGGCACGGCTCTGCCCGCCGCACCAGCTCAAGGTCAACGAAACTGGCTTGGGAAACGCCACAGCGCACCCGCGGGGCGGCCAGGAAGAGATGGAGGGGAATCACACCAATCGTCTAAGCGGGCGGAGGAACGGGACCTCGGATTCTAAGCTATAAGCAAACTACTAGGGGAGGGAAGGTCATCAAGGCCAGCGTAGCATCGGTATCGGAGCCGGCATAGTAGAGCAAGACTGCGCTAGCGTCGACCGGGAACCTCGCAGGGATCGCGACATCCGCAAGGAGTTAGGATTCCCGGGCAGTAGGCGAACTGAACTCATCGATGGAGTGTGGTCGAGTCGAGCGCGTGAGCCAGCCAGACTTTGACGTCCCACCCAATCGATTTCCCACAAAAGGCCACATGACCGATGCATGCTAGGACTTTGACTACGCGAGCTCGCGCGACGGAACGCATCTTCCGCTTCCCGGGGTCCATCCGGACGAGGTCCATCACGGAGGAGGCGCGAGACAATGGTACTTCCACTGGAAGAAACTGGGTTTCTGGGTTTTCCAGTGTAGTCGCACCACTGGTCGGGAACCACTGGGGGAGGTAGCTGGGTAGGTCCCATCCTTGTAGACGTTCCTTCCATTCCCTGGCCTTCCTCCGGGTGTTGGTTCCACAGGAGGTATACTGAGAGGCCCAGAAGAGAAAGACCCCTGCCGCAATGACAGCCAAGATGGCGAGAACGACCCCAACTACCGTGACGATTGGCTTGACGATGGAGGAGCCTAGGTTGTTGATGCCTGACCAGGAAGTCTTCGCCAGTCCTTGCGCTCCTTCGGACAGGGTCCCAACTATGTCTCCCATCGCGTGGCCGTAGGCCTCAATCCCTTGAACTACGCCGCTAGGATCAAGCAAGAAGTGGCTCGTGTAGTTCGTCAATCCGTTGAGTTTCCTTTCCAGGACGGGCAGACTTGATGAATAAGCGACGAGGGCCGCGAACGGAGGCATCAGTCGCGAGTTGAAGAGGACGGGCATGTCATAAGTGATGTTAGGCTGTAGATGGTGGATGGCGGGTGCTTGCAGGAGCGTAGCGAACGAGCCATGTGTGAAGTTCTTGAAGAAGGCGGCAGTTTCAGTGGCCAAGACTGGATCCACAAACTGAAACGGGTGGACGTGGTGGCAGTCCGCCAGTGGGCTGTGATGAGTCAAGTCCGTGCCCACTCCATCCGGCAGGAAGAGGATCTCTCCGGTCTTTAAGCGTACTGGTAGGAAGAGATAACATTTCTCTTCTCCCGGGAGCTGGTGGTTTGGGTAGATCACCTCTACCTTGGCCTCCCGACACTGAGAGATGTAGATGGCCGATCCTCGCACTTCTGCCGAGATGTCTAGGCGGCCGGTGAGCGCGCGGACGCCGTTGGTAGGGCTCATCCTGACCATCTGCTTCAGAACTTGATATTGATGTTCCTCCAGCATGCACATCCAATGTTCATCACTCAGCTCTACCCGCTCCATCATATCCACTAGCTCATCCACGATGTAGTGGAGTTTGGCTTCCACCGGATCGTGATGCTGGACCCAGCTCTCTATGTTGAGGAGGGTCTCGTGAATGGCTTCTTTCCTGGTGCCCTTGTCGAAGTCCCAGTGAGGTTTCGTGGTAGTGGAGGGAAGTGAGTAAAGGTTTCCCGTCCTGAACCGAGTAGCAAGGGGTGTCTCACCCTCCTCTCTCTTCGTCCTCTCCTTTTCGGTCCCAGTGGTTGCTTCCTTGTCACCGGTCATCTCTCTCTTCCCTCGCCTTGGAGACAAGGCGCTCCTTACGTCTTCGGCATCGTCCTTCCTTCTAGTGTTGTTGATGCGCAGGGCCCCTCCTTCGTGGGAGAGAAGAGTTCCTTTGGGAAGACAGTCCATCGACTCCTCGGTGTAGGGAAAGTGGTCCTCGGGTGGGTAAGTGGAGAAGGTGGTGGATAGCTGAGGAATGCGCACCCGAGATCCCATCACGTCGCCTACGAAGCCACCGAAGTAGCGGAAGGGGCAATACGTGAGGATCGGGGTGTCGTTCCAGACGATGGTGTATTGGGGCTGGACACAGCTCTCCTTCTCAATCCGGCATCCCTTCAGAGAGCCGAGGCTCGAGGTGAGAGCCTGGTGTCCGGCGTACACTGTTCCCTCGAGGACGTAGAGGTTGATGGTTTTATAGACGTACGTGGAGAAACAACAGTGCCACTCGTAGTGCAGTGATTGATTGGTGGACCAAAGGGACTTGTCCATCTGCACTAGCTTCATCCCCCTGAACTCGTGTTTCTCCCATGCTCTGTTGCACTCATCCGCTGGTACGTTCAGCTTCTCGATGGGATTGGACAGCCCCCAGTTGAGGAAGGAAGTGAGGCCGTCCCATCGCGTGGTGGTGGTGGTAAGTTCCAAGATGCACTTTGCAGCCGGGGTACTGGGTCCCTCTGTGGCTGGGAGCCATAGATCCACGTCGTGGTAGGAACGTTCCACTAGTTTCCCATAGATGGAGCAGTCCCTCGTCTTCTCAGGGAGAAGGAAAGGCCAACCTCCTCCGCTGTGTCGATGACAGAGCTGGAACTTCACGTTCTTTGGTGGTGGTTCCGATTGATCCATCCGGTGCTTGGTTCCTTGGAGGAGCGTATGGCTGGCGTCTTGAGATGAACGGAAGGATGTGGCGTCATGGGCGGCGGTTCGGGAAGTCTGCCCAGTTGCGGATGGCGGAAACAAGCAGAGGGTTAGCAGCATCACTGTTGCTGCGATCCTCCCCCTTCCTTGGACGATCCCTGATGATCTTCCCGTCGGGGGAAGGAGAGAGCTACCCTTCCGCGCTTCCTGCTTCTTCTCCGCACGCCTCCTCTTGGCTCTGGCTCAGCTCTTCCATTTCTTCACATGCTGCCACTCCCTTGTTTGTTCTTCCGCTGTCATCGGGATCTCCTTGAACTCGTATCGCCAGTGTGTGGGCGTGAACGAGTGCTCGGTTACTTCGAGTGCGCTGACCTTGTCGGGGAACCTGCTTCGCCTCCATCTCTTCAACTCTTCCCTTAAGAACGTGGGACGAAGAGCTTGTCTCTCAATCATCCCGGAGCGGTCATCGACAAACTCGATCGTGAATGGGAGTTTGACGTGGCTCATGAACTTGGCAATGTGTCCGATGTCACTCCTGGTCATTGGTGCGAGGTCTGGGTGTCCTAAATAGTAATAAGTCGACCAGTCCAGCTTGAGGTATTTGAGTTTCGGTGGAGGTAGGTCCGGCGTAGATTTCTCCTCCGGTGGAAGTTCCTCCTTCTCCTTGACCACGCAAAAGGTGTCCCATGCCGACTTGTCCAGCAAAAGGTGTGTGACCGTCTCCAATTGGGGAAGGACGTAGAGACGATATGGGGAGTGAACGACGGTTCCCGAGAAGTTCAGGAAGGAGAGGTGTGTGAGGGTCGAGAACCTCTTTAGTCTCGTGGCCAAGGGCTCCTTCCCTCTGACCTCCAATTCCCCGGTGTAGTGGAGCTTGGTGATGGTCTCCGGTAAGTCCTCCAGGTCTTCCGTGGTCACCGCGGTGAGGTTGGGCGCTAGCTCTACGAGTCCTGCGAACTCTCCCTCCACTCGCAGGCTCTTCAACTCTCGCAGTATCCTCGTCCCTGTCGGTAGCTTCTTAGTGGTGTTTCTGGAGAGAGCCCATGTGCCTCGGGTGTTCAGGCGTAGGCTCTCCAGCTGGCTTGGTAGGCTGTCCCAAACTTCGCTGGGCCCGCTTTCCTCGTTCCACATTGCGTGGTCAAAGTGGACTCTGGGGAGGCGGAGGGTCAGGAGGTTGGGCGTCAGTCTCCTCAGGTATGGCATCCGTATCACTGAGAAGCAGTTGAAAACACCGACAGAAAAGCTGAGAACCGGGTTCGGAGTTGAGGCAGTGGTTCCTTCCACCAGTCTGTTTCCAGTCGATACCTTCCGCCCTCTGAGGCCCCGAGATGTAGGCTGTGTAGTTGCTGGAGTCCCCTCAGGGCAGCCCAGTCCTCAGCCAAAAAAGTCCACAGTCCATATAATCTCAGCGTCCTCAGTCCGGCTACTAGTCAAGCCACTTCTCGCATCGGCGGTACAAATCCGATGGTCAAGGTCTTGATCTTTGGTTTCTCCAGGGTTCCCACGGAGCCCTCGAACAGCAGCACTGTCGTGACTTTGTCCGATAGTGTGTCCCAGACACCAGCGGTCATGCATTGTAGTCGGACGGAGTACATCCGTGGGCTGTGTTGACAGCAGTGAAGGATGGTTCTCAGGTAGGTTCCCTTGGGGTCTGTCCGGATCACCTCCGCCAAGTGGAATCCCTTGAACACCCTCACCTGACGGGTTTGGGCATCGGAGATGAGGAAGTCGGGGTTGACGGGCATGTTGAAGTGACTGACGGGAAGGACGGCTCCGGAAGTCACCTCGTCATCGTCGCTACACCATGGGAGACGGATCTTATTCCTCCGTCGACAGGGTAGGTAGTGTCCCGGCTCTCGACCGCCGAGGACTTCCGCCATGTTCTTCAGGCAGCAGGGTCTCCGCATGGTGTTGCAAGCCAAGAGCTGTCAAAGATGTGGTTCCAACACGGTAATCATCCGATCCTCTCTCCTCTCTCCGTCCGTCAACGTCTCCTCCTCACCACCATCCACACTGGATCTCTCATTGACGGTGAGGGCTTTCATCTCCTTGCTCATGTCGGCCTTCCCTCCGTCTTCCGCTTCCTTCTGCCCCCTCACTCCCAGCATTAGAACTTGTCTTTTCCTCGTGCTGGATGGTAGGGTTTCAGATGGCGGAAGGGCTTGGACCATTGGCGGTATGGTGAGGGATGAGGAGAGTGGAGTCGGTCCTTTGCACCATGGGCGGAGTGGTGGCGCTTTCCACGGCGATTCCTGTCCTCCTCCCTCCAACAGTTTCTCTTTCGCCTTGACCAGTTCTGTCCAAATGAACCGGTGGAGATGTTCTTGGACTTGCCCGTCCACTGGGTAACCGAGTCTCTTCAGGTCTGTCTCCAATGCTTGGATTCGCTCTCGCGATCCGTGGTGTCTGGCTAACGGATCTGTAGTACTCTCGAGCACTTCCCGTAGTCGTCGGCGAGTGAGGGGGAAGTCAGAGGACTTCCTTGCGACGTGGTTGAATTGGTGTCTTCCCCTCGACTGTTCCTCCTCACTCTCACTTCCTGGCTCTCCAGTTCCATTTGTCAGGATCGTTGGTCTCGGACGGGTGTCTTGTCTGACTTGGACTGGTGATGTTACGTTCCCCACGAGGAAGCTTCCCAAGGGGCTGGGGAAGATGGCTAGTCCTGGGCGGAGTTGACTGCTCCCGGGCACGGCGTTAGCGAGGACAAATGCGTTTACGTCTTGCCCAAAGAGTATGTCTACTTCCATCAAGTCTTCTTCATTGCGCGGTGGCATGTTCAGCAGCTCTGGATGTTTGTTTCGGATTTGATCCCACTCCTTCGCCGTGAAGGGAGCCTCGAGGGTGAGTGGCGGGCATACTTCTCCCTTTGGGACCCATGCCTCCAGGCTGAACTCGAAGCCGCTGGGTGCACTGACGTTCAGGTGTACCTTCTTCATCCACATCTGACGCCGCTCCTTATGTCCAAAGACTCCAGTGTTGATCTCCTGCTCGTCCAGTGTCTTTAGTCCTAGTAGCTCCACTAGGCGGTTGGATACTGCCGTCATTTGAGAACCGGAGTCTAGGATGCATGCCACATCTGCTGCCGCTTCCCAGTTCTCGGAGTGGAGTTGTGTGGGAAAGGTGAGCATGATGGGTCCTGGATCCGGGTGTCCTACTCCGGAGGCCATCATGCTAGCTGTCTTTCTCTCCTCGCTCCTCTTCCTGGTCGATCCTTCTTGGTGGGAACTTCCTTCCTTGGACTGTGGTCTGGGACGTGGTGTCGCTGGCCGTCGTTGAGATGGAGGGGAGGCAGAGGATCGATTCCTCCACTCCTCTCCTCTGCTATTTGATCTGGATCGACCGTTTGCACGACTTGCGCTTCCACTGTCGTTCCTGGACTTCCTCAGCTCTGATCTGCGGTTGGGTGATGAAGTTCCCGTTTGGGAAGAGTTGCGTGCCGCCGGTGAGCAACTTGGGCGTCCCGTTCTGTTTCCTGTTTCCCGTTCCCCACTGCGGTTGCGAGTTGGCGAGTAGCGGGCTGGGCTGCGTGATTGCCTGTTGTGTGGGCTTCTGATGGTGGTCTGTCGGGTACTGTCTTCCTTCCGGCGTCAGGAAAGGGAATGCTCTCGATGTTGATCTGGGAAGGCGTCGTAGCAAATGGCAGAATGGTGGTGTGGCTGGCAGCAGAACTGACAGTTGTACTGTGATCTGCAGCTGCTCGCGTCGTGGCCTTTGGTGAGGCACTTGTAGCATCGCCGGAATTTAGCCGCTTGGTCTTTTCTTTGTTTGGCGGTGGTGAATCGATGGCAATTGATCGGTTTGTGGTCCCCAGAGCAGAAGGCGCAGGCCTGGTCTCTGTACAGCGATGGTGTTGGGGTTGCAAGCGTAACCACTTCCCGTTCTACGCCGGCGGATATAACATTGGAGTGGGGCTTAGTTGAGCAGTAGTGTTCTCGTGATGTGGGTGGGCTTTCAGTTCGTCCCCCTTGCATCACCTTCCTGGATTGCAACAGGTGGGCTTCTTCCTCGAGCAGAGGTATGAGGTGGTTGATGCTGATGTCGTGTAGACAGATTGAGCGGAGCTTGTGAATGCAATGGTTGTAGATGCTGGTGGGCAGCTTGCTCATCACCATCAGGTGAAGTAGTTTCTCCTCCGGCAGCTGGCATTGGACGCGGAGGAAGTAGAAGCTGGACCTCAGCTGATCCACGAAGCTGTCCAGGTTGTGGTCCGAGACTGAGGGCAGTTGTTCGATGTCTCTTTTGGCTCATTGAATGAGAAGAGTGGGGTTCTCATAATCTCGAGTCAGCAAGGTGAGGATGACATCGACGTTGCCGGGGTCAGCCAGATATCTCTGCACCTTCTTCAGCGGCTCTCCCTCCAGACACTGGCCTAGGATTTGGATCCGCAGGTGGGGGTCGTTGGTCAGGCAGTGGATGAGATTGAGAAAGGAGGATTTCCAGGTGGGGAAATCCAGAGGGTCTCCCTTGAATCGAGGGTACTCAATCGGCGGGAGTGTTTGTCTCA
>JASANA010006567.1:0-27263 GCA_030248095.1 Ptycholaimellus sp. GST1_10
ACGCGCTGGCGATGTCCTCGTCCAGTGGCCGCTGATGGATTGCGTGTGGCTTCTACTGCTGCCCTCCCGCTCCTGGGCGGAAGTGTATCGCGTCGGAGGCGGAGGGGCCGAAGGAGTGGGAGGAGGAGGTCCTAAAGGGGTGGGTCTCGCAGGGAGGGTCCACTGGGGCTCGGAGACGCTGTGCTGGCTCCGGGGCCGGGAAGTAGGGGTCGTAGCTCGTCTTCACGAGGGCGGCGGAGTAGAAGTTCCAGATCAGTCGCTGCAGGGTCTCCCTCACACCCACCGAATCTTCTCTGATTCCGTCCAGCAGGGGTTGAAGGTTGCTGGGGTGGAAGACGCCTTGGGAGACGAGCTGGAGGAGGATGGACATGCCGTCTCTGTTCTGGTTCTCGAAGCACGTCTGGCAGAAGTAGCCCTCCTTGAAATTGTTGAGAAGGTACTGGCAGAGGTTGGGCAAGAAGCGGAGGTCCTCCGGGTTGATGCTGGCCTCCAGTGGGCCCGTCGTACATGGGAAGCAGAAGCTCTGGCGGCAGGCTCGGCAGTTGATGGGCGCGGCGGGTGTGCTGGTGTTGCCGCAACGAGAGCAGGTGAAGTTGGAGCTCATTGTTGCAGCAGATGTCGCAGTAGGGCCGAAACGACAACTGCTGTTGAGGCCGACACTTACCGATACTTCCGCCGTTCCTCCTTACTCGGCAATGCTTGGAGGGGGAGAGAGATCTGGCCGGAGAAAAGGGAGGGGAGGAATCGAAGGGAAGGGTGAGGAAAATGAGGGAAGGGGAGGAGTGAGGAAGTGAGGAGAGGAAGAGGGTGAATGGCACTCTGGGGATAGGCCACTTGCCGACACTGAGCCTGTCTTACTCCTGTCTTGTCATTGTCCAGTTCTGTTGATCGTCTCGCTTTCTTCCGCTGTCATGCAAGCATGAGTTAGGCAGACTACTTGTTATTTCCATTCTAACTTTCGTCTGCCCAACTGTTTTGCATTGCGTGGCCGATCCTTGGCGCCCTTCTCTTCTCACGAGACTTGCAGCTCGAAACAAAGGAGCTAAAACCGCAATGCATTGAGACCGCTTGCGGCTATGGAGACCAGAAGGGGCCAGATCCCCAAAGAACAACGGCCAGCCGAGCAGACGAAAAGCCAGAAGGCCTGGGGGAGGTGAAGGGGAAATGGAAGGGAAGAAAAGAGAAGGGAAAGAGAAAAGGGAAGAAAAGGAGGGAAAGGCGAAACGCTGAAACTCAAAAAGGGGTGAAGGGAAAGGAATAGTGTGAAGTTGGGTGATAAGAAAGAGCGAGGTCCAGCGAGGGCAGAGAGTTGAGAGCGAAGAGTGAGGGGAGAGCGGGTGAACGGAAGGGGTGTAATGTCGCCTGAATGGCCAACAAGGTCTTCCGCTTCCTCGCATCGGACGAAGGGGGGTCGGGCAGGTAGAAAGGGAGAAGAAGGGGGGAGGGAGTGGGGGGGGGGGGGGGGGTGTGTGCGTGTGTGGGCTAGGGGAACGAAAGGAGAGGGTGTAAAAACTAGATAGCTGGAAATAGAGGCCCTAGTGAAGGGGTGTTCGTCTTGGGCGGCCTTGAATAGGCAGCTGCCGATCTGGGCTTGCTGCTCCCGGGAGCGGAGGCAGCTGGCGCTTGTCGGCTCTTGACGAATTGGCTGATGAAGAGGTGAGGACAAAGAGCCTTGTTCAACTGGTTCTGGATAGGCTGATGAACACCGATGACGAAGTCCTCTCTCTCTGAGCTGCTGACGAGCTTCCCGTCTTCTGCTTTTGCGCCAGTTTGCTCGAGACTGGTACAAAGATCCCAGAGATAAGTCCGTCGAGATAGAGCTCTGGGATTCCCTTGTCCTTCCCTAATGCTGTCGCATCGTAGGTTCTGGTGAAGAATCTGGCCAGTGCATGTTCACCAAGGGATTTCCGCGGGTGGAGGCAGGACTCCAGTGGAAGCAGGAATGTGGAGGAGCTGGATGGCAGCTGTTCCTCCGGTTGGCTCCGCTCGGTTGGGGTAGCCTGTGGCAGCCTATTCTGCCCGGATTGACGACTGTCGAGAGTGGCACTGTCGACACCGAAGTTGAATTCTCAGAAGGCTGTCGATCGCTTTCGGAGATTGGCAAATGATCATGAACGGAATTCTTACTTTACACCCGCAGGTCAGCAAAGGAGAAAGTCCGCTCTGTGACTCAGTCTGACAAATTGCGCAGTTGACAATGGGTCAGCTAGGCAGCGCAGACGGGAGATTGCAGAGCAGGCAATGGATACAGCTCGTGGCTGGACAGCAGCAGCTGTCGGCAGGTCTTTTCGGAGTTTTGTTCCGTCCGAAAACTGGCAGGCTGTCATTCTCCAGATGTGAAGAAGACCGGTCGCGAATGGCTGCTGGCCAGAGGCAGGCAGCAGTCGAACCGATAAGGGCACCTTGTTTTAGTTGCTTGCGTCCAGTTGTGATTGGCCCTTGCAGTCGCTAACTGGTGGATTGGCGAAAGCCTGCTTCTTTGCCCCACGGGGGGTCACAAAGGAAGGCCTTTTGCTTTTCCGTTGCCTTTCAGCTCTGCCTCCTTCTGTACACATTGTGCAAGTTGGAGGAGAGGTGAGGGAGGCCGAAGGATAGCAATCGGAGATTAGGTGGTCGGTCGTCCGGATGATGTTGTTGGAGTTGCGCAGCATGGCCATGTTGGTGCTGAAGCTGGGGAAGTCGGTGGGGACGCCATTCAAGCCGATGGGAAAGGCATCCAAACAATCACTCAACTGCTATCCAAAAAGCTGTGCAATTCTTCGCACTGCTTAGCAGCTTAAACATTTGACTCTTTCTCCTTCAGCAGGTCAAGGTACAGAAGAGGAGAGAGAGAGAGAGAGTGAAGCATTAGTTAGAAGGAGACGGAGGGGGGGTGAGGGAAGGGAAGCGTGGGCGGAGCCGGTTCTCCGCCCATATCGTTCATCTACCACACGTCATTGAATCGCTGCACTTCACAGTTATGCGTGAAAGTTTGTCACTCAAGAGGGCAAGTCTGTGGTTTCAAAACCATTTTCAAAACTAAGCACAGATTTGGAATCGTTATATACAACTTGTGAACAAAAAAACTCAAGTGTTCTGTTCAATTATCAGCCGTTCAGCTGCTACTAATTATTGATTCTATTGTTATGCGTGAAAGTTTGTCACTCAAGAGGGCAAGTCTGTGGTTTCTCAACCATTTTCAAAAGTAAGCACAGATTTGGAATCGTTGTATACGACTTGTGAACAAAAAAACTCAAGTGTTCTGGTCAATTATCAGCCGTTCAGCTGCTACTAATTATTGATTCTATTGTCATGCGTGAAAGTTTGTCATTCAAGAGGGCAAGTCTGTGGTTTCTCAACCATTTTCAAAAGTAAGCACAGATTTGGAATTGTTATATACGACTTGTGAACAAAAAAACTCAAGTTGTTTGTGCAATTCTCAAGATTACAGGGGCTACAGCGCAAAAGCTGTATATTGCAATGTTTAAACCTTTCTACCCAAATAAGTAATGTTTAAAATGCTCGGAAACCGGGTCTACCCCTCCAGATCTTCCTAAAATTGCATTACCTTTCAGGAAAAAAAAGTTTGTCCCAATCCGTTAAGAATTCGCCCGGGGCCAGCATTTCCAGATATATATATATATACATCCAAAGATTCCCGTGTTATAGCATAGGGCAAAATGGAAAAAAAGTTCATAACTCTAAAATGCCGCCTCTGCCGCATTAGGCCGCATAACACAACTTGTATTTATTGAAAAGCCACCAGAAAAAAATATGCTGGGCTTTCGAAACGGTGCGCATAGATGCGCGTGTCGCAAAAACTGGCAAAAATGGCCATTTTTGATGATTTTTGAAAGTTTTTCACACATTTCCATAAATTTTAAATTTTTGCCGCATTTGGGACCCCAATTTTTGCAATCTACGCCCCAAAATTGACCTATAATCATACAAATTAGTCTTATTTAATAAAAATATTTTGTTTCATAAATTTTCTGTCACTAAAAATTCTGAAAAAAATATTTTCAATAAATAAGACTAATTTATATGGTTATAGGTCAATTTTGGTCCCAAATGCGGCAAAAATTTACAATTTATGAAAATTTGTGAAAAACCTTCAAAAATCATCAAAAATGGCCATTTTTGCCAGTTTTTGTGACATGCGCATCTATGCGCACCGTTTCAAAAGCCCAGCATATTTTTTTCTGGTGTTTTTTCAATAAACACAAGTTGTGTTATGCGGCCTAATGCAGCGGAGGCGGCATTTTAGAGATATGATTTTTGACTGCGGAGCGGCCCGAAGGGCCGCTCCGCAATCTATAGAGGTTACTCAACTTTTGCCCTCGTATATATATATGTATGTATGTATTTCTGGAAATGCTGGGAACGGGCGAATTCTCAACGGATTGGGACAAACTTTTTTTTACTGAAAGGTAATGCAATTATAGGAAGATCTGGTGGGATAGACCCGGTTTCCGAGCATTTGAAACATTACTTATTTGGGTAGAAATGTTTAAACATTGCAATATACATTTTTTGCGCTGTAGCACCTGTAATCTTGAGAATTGCACAAACAACTTGAGTTTTTTTTGTTCACAAGTCGTATATAACGTTTCCAAATCTGTGCTTACTTTTGAAAATGGTTGAGAAACCACAGATTGGCCCTCTTGAGTGACAAACTTTCATGCATGACAATAGCATCAATAATTAGTAGCAGCTGAACGGCTGATAATTGAACAGAACACTTGAGTTTTTTTGTTCACAAGTTGTATATAGCGATTCCAAATCTTTGCTTACTTTTGAAAATGGTTGAGAAACCACAGACTTGCCCTCTTGGGTGACAAACTTTCATGCATGACAATAGCATCAATAATTAGTAGCAGCTGAACGGCTGATAATTAAACAGAAGACTTTGGTTTTTTGATTCACAAGTCTTATATAACGATTCCAAATTTGTGCTTACTTTTGAAAATGGTTGAGAAACCAAAGACTTTTCCTTTTGAGATGCAATGTTCACCCTCATAGCAGAAATTTTCCTTAATTTTCGGATTTTGCTACATGTGAAGGTGTAAGCGCTCTGCGGTCACCTATTGCGCTTTGCGCCCTATACTTGTTTTTCCATTTTGCCCTATGCTATAACACAGGAATCTTTGGAATTTTTTTCTTAAAAACCTGGTTTAAAACGGGAAAAACTGAGTGTGCTTGCAAGCTTACTTTGGTTTCCCCTAGCCAGGAAAAAAGTTTTATCGAAATCCAAGGGGGTGTAATTTTTGACATTTGACCTTTAAAGAACCAAAGCCTACAATGATATCCAAAATGGTCTGCTGTAAAAAACGCAGAGCTAAAGTTGATACTTGACTTTATGATTGTTTGTAGCCAGCTCAGTTGGAGCTTCTAGACAATGGGACGTTGACCGTCCAGTCTCACTACTGGCCACGGAGCTGTCTTTGGAGCAGCACGTCGGGCATCCTCTGCCTTAACCAATAATTGATCCAAGCTTATGCATCCACTTTTCCCGGAATACTTTTTCGATAAAATAGAAAGCAAGAGCAGATTTTGTCGTTGATGCTGGTATGGTAGGGTACAGCCACAGACAAGAAGAATGCTTAGACAGATAACATTTGACACTCAAACTCCATGGCACAGCAGAGCAGCGTTTGGCAAGTGTTGAAAAAACGTGAACTTTCGTTAGTGCAAGCCGCATCTTTAAAAAAGCTCATGTCAGCTAGTGCTTGGCCAACACACGTCACATGTGCAACTCCCGGGTCTAATTAACAGCCAAAGGATGAAATAATGGCTTTTCACTTAAGCTAGAGGCAGGGAGAAAGGGCTTTTTTGAGATCTTTCTTGAGACCTTTTTAAACATGTCAAAATTTCCAAATATAACTTTATTGTCTGATAAAACAATATATATGTCTGTCCATACTTGTCTGGGGGTCAAATGGTAGGGGGGGCGCCCACGTGCGTCCGAAGGGGGGGGGGGGGGGGGCGCCCTCCTTGTCTTTCCCTACGTGGTAGGTCCGGGGGGGGCGGGGGGTGGGGGGGGGGGGCGCTTTGGGGGGGCTGGGGGGGCGGGGGTCCGCCGAGGTAGGGACGTATGTCCGTCAAGTTAAAAGGGCAATATATTAGGTGTCTTACCAAATAAATGATAATAAATTGTACCTTACAATATGTTATTGAGTTAAATGACACACAAAGACACATATAAGCATGAAAATTGCCAAAATTTTGATTTTTCGCAGAAAAAATTTTTTGAGTTTCACTGTTCTCAGGTCAACTTCTTCCCCTTGGCAGACGTGGTACGTCCGGCGCCCCCCCCGCCGCCCCCTCTGCCCCAATTTTTCACCTGACGTGGTACGTCCGGGCGCCCCCCCCCCCCCCCCCCCCCGAAATGCAAAATTTTTACCCCCCACGTGGTACGTCCGTGCGCCCCCCCGCCCCCCCCGCCCCCCCCCCCCTTCGACATGTATGTGTCTGTCCCAGGCCCGTACCCAGCGGTTTTTTTGCATGAAGGTCCGCCCTGGTGGTGCCTTGGGCCTAAATTTTTTATTTTTGCCCAAAACCTGAAGTTTTATGTTTCAAAATATAAAAAAATCATAAATCCATGGCAAAATGTCTTGAAGCTAGCGAGATGAATTTCAGAAATATGTATAACTTCCCGATTTAGTCTAGTCTTTTCCTAGCCTTTTCAAAAATTTCAAAAACAGCCTTTTCAAAAACCTAGTCTTTTCAAAAATTGAAACAAGCAGAAATTTATGGTTTTTCAATGAGGTTTTTCACTTTTTTTCTTTATAAGGAATTTACAAAATATTTATTTTTTCCCTTTCTATGACAAAGAACCGAAAATTGTGATGTTGCAAAAATTGCAACAAGTCTGAATCCATCGTCTGTTAATGAAATCTGCTTAATTTTGGCATGAAAATCCGCCTGGGTGATACCCGAAGCAAGGCCACGCGGGAACGAAAGTTCGGTAACGAAAGTTCAGGAACGAAAGTTCCTGGGAACGAAAGTTCGTACAACCTCCAACTGTGCTCTGGATGGGTGATTTCTTAACAATGCATTTAACACTAGGTGTATGTAAATAGTGGAAGCATTACAAAGATGAGCAGTTATAAAATATAAAATAATTGCTTAAGAAGCTGATCAGATAGACTCGAGACATAATGCAAACGGTGATGGTCAGTTCCAAAACTCGAAGTTGCAAATGCCTTTGTGCCAGAACTTAAGGCAATTTGGTGCCATCTCTGTGCAGCAGACCATTTCCCAAAATATGGCTTTGTTTAGCAGTTAGCGCAGACAACATTGAGTTTCTGCGAACAACCAAACTTATGATGAATGTCTGATATAGGAATTGGTGCATTATGTTCTGCGTGCATTCAGCACAGCTCTAACAAATCACAGCACATGCGAGCAATTAAATTTTCTGCAGGGCAATAAATGAATGAAGGATAAATGATTTAATGGTTTGGGCTAGCATTCGTCATTCTTTTCATTGAGTTTGGACACGATATGCCTAAAAAGTTCCAAAAAATTATGTCATCCTTGCGCCATCCAACGCCTTCCATATGATGTCTTCTTGACTCGGCATGGGGTTTATTCCACCGCTGGGCTTCAGTCGATGAGAGTTCACGCATGTTGCGGCATTTGTTTCAAGCCAGCCAAGGCCAGGTCAAGCATTTGGCTATCGTTTAATCTTAAGCTTTACGAAACATCTAAAGTAGGCAAGCAGAGCATTGAAAAAGCTTTTGTAGGGGGTTCAGTCAGGTCTTCACGTCATCAAGCTCAGGGCTCGAAAATAAGTTGATCGAAACCCAATTTTTCGGGCTCAAAATCATTGTATCTAGTCACCATTAGTTCATGTCTAGTTTTTCTCAATGCGTTGCAATGGCCTAAAGCATTAACATTCTAGGCTTGTTTTGTGAAGGATAACTAAAAGGGACTGCCAAAAACGCGGGTCAGGTTAGTTAGCCGGTTTGGTGCATCCAATTTGATTCCTTAACACAGTAAATAGTACAGCTAACTATGTATGCTGGTCTGAACTAAAATACTTCTTTTAGAAAACCTTAGCAACTTGTGAAAACACGGATGCAAGCTATGTTTTATGGGTACATATCAAGATGAAATGAAAACGCAATACTTTGCAGTTCATTCAAATCATTTAACGTAACCTGCAGCTTAGAAGAAGTTTAGGAGGAAGCTTAATTTGAACGGTGACCGAAAAGGTCAATAATTTTGCGAGCAAACTACTAAAATTTAGAATGTATTGCTGGATTGTAGCCCTTGTTTTGGCTGTTTTATCTTGGCAGCTTGTGCCACCAATTAATCGTCGCCAATGTTCAATCCCCTATGCCAATTGCAAAACAACCACGGGAAATAAATTGGTCTAATTAATTGATGTCTTTGTCCACTATGAAATCATTTAATTCAGCGAGGGTGTCACGAACCGTTTAAGACTTCTTGTAACTGGAGGATTACTGGAATAAACGTAATTTTCGAACAATGCTGTAAAAGCACGGCGTTTTCCAAAAACCAACCATTTTGACAACTCAGACAATATGAACGTGGGAATAGCGAGGGAAAATTATCATGCCAAGGAGTGATGAGGCCAATAATGATTATCAAACAAAAGTAAAAAGTAACTGGTATACGCCTAGTTTTGTTTTCTAAGGCATTTAAATAGTAATAAATAATTAATAAAAGAAAAATGCGATTTTTCGAAACTTTTTCGAAATTTATGGCCCCCATTTGAGACATTTTTTAGCATAAATCCAGAACCAATCAAAATGGTGCCGATCCCAAAAAATGCCTTGAGCCACCACCCAGGCGGACCTTCATGCAAAAATAAGCCAATTTCGATGAAAAACCGCGGAGTACTGGCCACGAACGGACACATTGGGCTGGCGCGAGCGAGCGTTAGCGAAGTGTCAGCGCCCAGCCCCTCTTTTCGACCCAGGTGTACGTTTTGGGGGTTATTGCTAGATCTCAATTTTGATAAGGCTGCTGCTCGACAAAGAAAGGTCCAATAGCTATAATTCTTTTTGCAATGGAAAAAGCACCATCGAATTGACCATAGTTTATCTTTTGACTTTTGCCAAAAACTAACTATTTTACTATGAAAAATTCAAAAAACCATTTGTCCGAACTCCTTCTTCTTCTTCTTCTTCTCCTACGCATCTATTCAATGGACGATAGTAGGTATTCAGTTCTTCCCCCTTTCCCCCTTCCCGGGTCCCTGGGACTCATGTATTATTTAGCTCTTCAGTTAAGCAAAGATGCCATATGCCTTAGTGGTGTAGTGGTGTAAGCGATTGGACTGCTGGAGGAAATGGGTAGGTTCAAATCCTTGTCAGGCATTCATTTTTTATTTTTGTGTATCTTCAGGTAGAAAACAACTGATACCATCGCCAGGCCAAAAGTTAAAGCTCTTTTCTCCCAAAAATCGATTGCCCAATGAGAATAGGTCAAGAAATTTCTCAAAAATTGTAATTTTTACATTTTCGAATATTTTTCTTTTTGTTATATTTTTTTGAACAAGTTTTTGTATTTATTTTTTTAAATATTTGACTAAATTTTTAATTAAACATATAACCTACAAAATAAAATTTGTATTTGTACCTTTTGTACTATGTTAAAAGTGGAAGAAGAATATCTGGTACCATCGGCAGGCCAAATGTGGGACTCTTTTCTCCAAAATTTGCCAATTCACTCGAGCAAAAAGTCAAGGAAATACATTTCTCTACGAGTGGAAACTGCTGCGTCATCTGCATTTTGTTTTTGGGCGCGCATGGAAAGAGACACTGAACTGCGCGCTGAAAAACAAAATGCAACTGTACAAGCAGCAGATTCCACCAGTAGAAAATGTATTTCCTTGACTTTTTGCTCGAGTGAATTGCAAATTTTGGAGAAAAGAGTCCCACATTTGGCCTGCCGATGGTACCAGATATATATATGCGGAATTTGGACGAAAAATGGGGTAACTGCTTAAGCGGGCCTTGGCCGCCCGCCGCTTCGGGCAGGGCGCCAGAGCTCCTCCGGCCTCTGGGCACGGGTGCTACGGCCCCTACGCTTGCTGTCCACGGGCAGTGGTAGGTTGTCAGTCTCGATCCAGTGGCCGTAGGCTCTGCCTGCAGCTAGACAGCGCCAAGTGTGGAGGAAGGCGTGGAGGAAGAGCATCCAGTCGTAGGAGGGAAGGGAGGTTTTGCTGAGCACAGCGCCGCTGCTGGACTCCCAGTCGCCCAGGGTGACTCTGGCCTGTTGGGTGAAGACTCTCCTCACGCACTCTGCTGAGGCAACAGTGGCAGGGGGGCAGTAGGGAAGGGAGGGAAGGAAGACACTGCCGACTTTCTGCATGACTGCCAGATGGACTGCTGCGGGGTGGCCTGCAAGGAGGCAGTAGAGGACAGCTTGGGTGGCCCGGGCGGCTCCACAGGTGCACATCCAATGGGGAGTGAAGCTGAGGAGAGAATCGATAGTGACTCTGAGGTACTTGAGGATGTCTGCAGTTGGTAGAAGGGTGTTGTCAAAGCGCAGAGGCCTGGGAAGGAGATGGTGGGTGGGGGAGAAGCCAATGACGAGGATCTTGGTCTTGCCGCTGTGGAGCTCCAGGCCCAGGGAGGCAAGGTGGAGGTGGAGTTTCTCTAGGTCACCCTCCTGTGCTGCAACGTCTTCTTCTCCATCGATTGCTTTGACCAGAACTCTGTCGTCTGCATAGGCTTGGATTTGGGTCCCTTTGCTGAGTGGGAGGGAGAGGGCCTCGTTGGTATTGAGGGTGAAGAGGCAGGGGCCCAGACAGCTGCCCTGGGGGACGCCAGAGGGGGCTTCTCTGGGGGCTGAACTTGCATGGCCCACGCGGACTTGGAAGGTGCGGTGGTTCAGCCAGTCTGCGATGATGGCTGCCAGGCAGGGTGGGACTCTTTGTGAGTGGAGGGCGGAGATGATGGAGGAGTGGGAGATGGTGTCAAAGGTGTGCTTGACGTCTACGCTGGCCACGACGACCCTGACTGCTTCCTGGTGGCTGGCACTGGCTGCGATGGAGTGCTGGAGGCGAAGGAGTGCATCGGAGCAGCCGCTCTTCTACTTGAATCCAAACTGGGCCTCTGAGGTGGAGAGGAAGGGCTCAAGCTTTTCCAGGATCATCTTCTCCCATACCTTCTCCAGTGGCGGGAGCAGGCTGATGGGCTGGAAGTCTTCGCTCATTCTGCTGCAGCCCTTCTTGGGGATAGCTGTCACCTCGGCTGTCTTCCAGGCTCTGGCGATGCGGCAGGAGGCTAGGGTGATGTTGGCAAGGGTGGCTAGACTGCTGGCGGCTGTGCTGGCGATGCCTTTTAGGAAGCGGGCTGGGATGGCGGAGTCTGGGGCTGCCTTTCCTGGCTTCAGCTTGGCAAGGGCTGTGAGGGCGTTTTCATGGCTGAACAGCTCCTCTTGGGTGGCGGGGCCTTGTGGGATTGCGCAGCCTTCTGCTGCCGGTTGGTGTTTGCTGGCAAAAGTTGATGCTAGAGCCTCTGCCTTTTCTTCATCCTTGACCAGGACGCAGGAGCCCTGCTTCAGCGCTGGCAGGGGGCGTCGCCCACCTTCAGCCAGATGGCGGGGGAGGGCAGCGAGGCAGCCATCTTCTTCTGCTTTCTGGACTTTGCGGAGGACATGGGCTTTCCTGGCTTCTTTGGCAGCGTTCTTCTTCTGAGCTTTCAGAGTGCGGTAGGCACGCTGAAGCTTGCCATTTTCAGGGTGCTCCTTGGTGTGTTTCCATGCTGCATTGGCCTCCTTGGAGAGGGCAATGCTGGCACTTGTGGCACAGGGGGACTTCTTCTTTTTCTGCCGCTTCGGTTGTGAGAGGGGGACTGCTGAGTGGAGGGCCTGGCGCAGAAGGGCCTCGAGGGCAGAGAGGGTGTCGTCTGGGGCTGTGGCTGGGTCTTGGCAGGTGGGCAGCTTAGCAGAGAGGGTCTGCCAGCCACCTTCTTTGGCCTGGAGGAGTGAGCAGTTGGCTGTTGTCCAGCAGGCATCGCGCCAGAGCCATCTGCATCTTGGTTGAGGGGGTTGAGGGTGCTGGTGGGAGGGAGAGCTGATGGCGAACTGCAGGGTAGCATGTCCGTTGGCTGCCTTTTCGAGTGGGGATGTGAGGCGGAGGAGTCCAGGGCTTTCTGCTCCTCGGGCCCAGGTGTAGTCGATGGCCCTCCTTCCATGTGTGATGACTTGACTGCCGGGGAGAGGCTGAAGGCTGAGTCCTCAAATGTGCTGCACAGGAGCACATTTGATCCCTTTTGATAGCCATTTCCGATGAGGTGTGAGGAGCAGAGTTGGGCGGAAGCTATTATCGGATATAGATAGTTACAACCAGAAGAGGGCTGGAAGTTAGTAGGAAGCAGTAGAGGAAGGGCAGCACCATCACCTTACATTCTAGCACAACTGAGGAGGTCCAGCCAAGATAGGCCAGACCCCTCCACCACTTTACAACGGAACCATGATCTGGTACTGAAGGACTCCTGAGTCCGCACACTGCCTGGGGGCCGGAAGTGGGCTTCCGGTACAGGAACTGTGACCGGAAGTCCTTCCTTAGGCAGTAGCAGAAGGAGCAGGCAATGGTTAGTGGTAGGGGGCTAAGAAGCAGAGAGTGTATACATAGGGGCACATCATGGGTGGGGTTCGCGGTCGGGTTCTATCGGCGCCAGGTTGCTGGGATCGGCACGTTTGGGCCCGGCGTTCACGATCGTGATCGATGGCTGCTCCGGAGGTCATTTTTGGAGTCAAACTGGAGCTGCGACCCAATGGACGACTGACTGCAGGATTGACTTTGCGAGGGGGCTCGGGAGTAGTTGGATGCGATCAAAGGCATCCGACTGGTGCGGGTAGTGTGGGTTTGGGGAGACTCTTGGTCATTGCTGAAGCTGGGGGGTCGGCTCCGACTTTGTCGCGCATTCCTCGAGCCTTCACGGATGATGATAGCGTTGTGCTCGGAGTCAACGTCCAGTGACTCCTCTGACTGGTGTCGTCGGAGGTCGCGAAGACTCAGGGCTTGTTTGCAATGTATCTTGCTGGGGCATCCTCCTCCGAAGGGGAGCCATCCGGGGAGGGCTCATCCAAAGCGGGAGTTGTTGATGGCATACTTCCACTTGGTAGCCTTCCGTCAGGCGGATGATCCCCAGTCAGTGTACTGGGAGACCCAGATGATGAGCACGATGACGCCGATGAAGGCGATGACGCCGACGATGATCCCGATGATGGTGATGATGGGGCGGACGATGGAGCTTCCAAGTCCATCGATCCCCTTCCAGGACTGCTTGGCCAGTCCCTGCGCTCTTTCCGAGAGTTTGCCCACGATGATGCCAATGAGCCGTCCATAGGCGTCAATCCCTTGGACGACGGCGTTGGGGTCGAGGGTGAATCCACTGGTGTAGTTGATGAGTCCGTCCACTCTACGGCTGACGATGGGTATGTCGGCGGCGTAGCTGGCGAGGGTGGAGAAGGGGATCTTGATCCTCGAGTTGAAGAGGACGGGCACTTCGTAGGAGATGTTCGGAGCGAAGGGCGTGAAGAAGGGGCTGTGGAGGACCAAAGCAAAGGATCGGTTGGTGAGGTTCTGGAAGAGAGCGAGGCTCTCTCCTGGCATGGCGGGGTCTGTGAAGATGTAGGGCTGGACCAGGTGGCAGTCTACCTTTGGGCTGTGGTAGGTGAGGTCTCTGCTGGGTCCTTCCGGGAGGTAGAGGATCTCGCCACTGGTGAGCTTCATGGGGAGGAACAGGTAGCACTGGTTGGAGCCGGGGAGGCGGTGGTAGGGGTAGATCAGTGCTACGTGGGCCTCCAGGCACTTGGCGAGGTAGACAGCCGAGCCTTGGACTGAGGCGGAGATGTTGGAGCATCCGGTGTAGGCTCATAGTCCAATGGTGGGGTTCATGTAGAAGAGCTGCTTGAGGACTTGGTACTGTTGGTTCTCCAGTAGACAGATCCATTGCTCTTCTCTTAGCTCAGCCTCGTTGATGATGTCATTGAGCTCATCGACTATGAAGTGGAGCTTGTCCTCAATGGGGTCGTGGATGTGGTACCAGTGCTCGATCTTGCCGAGGTGCTGGTGGACGGCTTTGATCCGCTCCTTGCAAGCGAGGTGACTGAGCGCTGGAAGTTTGAGCCTCTGTGCTTTGTCGGCCTGATCAGCCTGGGGCCTCAATTTGTCTGCGTCGAGGGCTGAGGAGATCGTGCCATTCCGAAGCCACTTCAGCCATTCCTCCTTTTGCTCGGACTCCTCATCGCTGTAACTTTGTCGATGGCAAGTTTGTGCCCAGGCAGGCTTCGTGCTCTTCCAGGGCATGTTGTGGTCTCTGGAGGCAGGCTTGTGTGGGTGTCCAGGTGGCACATCCTTGTCTCCAGGAAGGAGGGTCTTGAGGTGGACGTGGGGGGTGTCGTTCTCTCCCTTGTGCTTGGAGTTCTTTGGGTACTTGAGAGTCTTCTTGACGTCCCAGTGAATCCGCACCGCCATGCCTTCACGGGTAGGCAGTGTGTTGTTGGGCAGACAATTCATCTCTGGTTTGGTGAAGTTGAAGTCATTCCTGGGTTTGTAGGTGGTGAACGAGGTCTGCAGGTTGGGGATGCGCACTTGATTGCCCATGATGTTGGCCGGGTAGGTGCCGAGGAGCTTGAAAGGGCAGTATTCCAGGAGTGGAGTGTCATGCCAGACGACTGTGCTGGTGGGGGTGATGCAGCTCTCCTTGCCGATGTCGCAGCCAGAGAGATCTGCTCTGAGGTCCGTGGTGAGGGATCCATGGTTGGAGTAGATGTTCCTGACGTAGAGGTGGAGATTGGTGGCAGAGTAGGAGAAGGTCTGCCAGCAGCAGTAGCATGTGATCTTCACTGTCTGTTCCATGGAGTAGAAGCCTCTTCGCTGGGCCAATAGTTTGGCGCCACGGAACTTGAGTTTCTCCCATGCATCGATGCACTCGTGGATGGGCATGGAACGACGGATGATGGGGAAGGGGAGGTCGACGTTGTACTGGCAGGGGGCTGGCCAGGGCCACTTGATGGATACGGTGTAGATCTCCAGTTCGCACTTGACTGCAGGAGAGCTTGGCGGTTGTCCATCGGTGCCGTAGACATTGACGGGGTGGTAGGAGCGGAAGGCCTTCTTGGGGATGCGGCAGTCTCGAGGGACTTTGGGTATGGTGAAGATCCTGCCAGCTCCTGGGTGTTGAGGACAGATCTGGAACTTGACCCCCTTGGGCGGGGCCTTGGCGAGGTCCTTGGCTTCTGCTTGAGCTTGGAGTAGTCAGTGCCTGATGAGGTCCTTGGTCAGTGGGGGTTTGGGTGTGTGTCCGGGGAGCTTGACTGACTCCAGGTCATCTGCTGTGGCTCTGGGGAGGAGTAGCATGAAGACCACGGCTAGGGCGCAGAGGCTGTGGAGTGGGAGCATGGGGCGGACAGAGTGGTAGTCGGGGTGGTGGGTGTATTCATGGTAGGCGACAGGCGCTGGTTCTTGTCCTTCGTTCCGGTTGGGGAAGATGAAGGAGTCTTTGGCGATGGTGTCTAGCTTGAGGACTTCGTCAAACTCCAGTCGCTCGACTGGGTTGAAGCGGGACTTCTCCTGGAGCTGGTCTTCTGTTTCGTACCATTCTTCTTCTCTTTCCAGTTCCTGGTCCTGGTAGCACTCTTCAATGAGGGCCTCGTGCTCTCGAGGGATGGTGCGGTGCTCCTGTCCCTCAAAGGGTTGGTGACGTGGGGTCTGGAGTGCGAGGAGTTGGGAGGTGTTGCGGGGAATGCGGCGAGGTCCCATCTTGGCAAAGTCCTGGGTGGGCTCGGCGGTGAGGTGGGCTTCCTCGAGGTTGTTGAAGCAGAGTTTGCGGCCTTGCGTGGAGCAGTGTGGGTTGGGGTGGAAGCTCTTCTTCGGGCGCTTGAGGATGCCTCGGAGTGGTGGGTCTTCCTCTGGCAAGACGTTGTCCCACTCGAGGGAGTCATCATTGTTGGAGTAGGTCTCGGAGTTGGGGGCATCATCATCATTGACTTCCGGGGTTCCTGCTTTGCCTTCGGAGGAGCGGGTGTTGTGGGGGGGGGGGGCGGGGCGGTGTCCGGGGGGGGCCCCCTTCCCCCCCGGGGGGGGGGGGGGCGGGGGGGGGGGGGGGCGCGGGGGGGGGGGGGGGGGGGGGGGGGGGGGGGGGGCCGCGCGGCCCGCCCCTCGGGGGGGGATGTGAAGTGCAGCGATTCAATGACATGTGGTAGATGAACAATATGGGCAGAGAACCGGCTCCGCCCACACTTCCCTTCCCTCACCCCCCCTCCGTCTCCTTCTAACTAATGCTTCACTCTCTCTCCCTCTCTCCTCTTCTGTACCTTGACCTGCTGAAGGAGAAAGAGTCAAATGTTTAAGCTGCTAAGCAGTGCAAAGAATTGCACAGCTTTTTGGATAGCAGTTGAGTGATTGTTTGGATGCCTTTCCCATCGGCTTGAACGGCGTCCCCACCGACTTCCCCAGCTTCAGCGCCAACATGGCCACGCTGCGCAACTCCAACAACATTGTCCGGACGACCGACCACCTAATCTCCGATTGCTATCCTTCGGCCTCCCTCACCTCTCCTCCAACTTGCACAATGTGTACAGAAGGAGGCAGAGCTGAAAGGCAACGGAAAAGCAAAAGGCCTTCCTTTGTGACCCCCCGTGGGGAAAAGAAGCAGGCTTTCGCCAATCCACCAGTTAGCGACTGCAAGGGCCAATCGCAACTGGACGCAAGCAACTAAAACAAGGTGCCCTTATTGGTTCGACTGCTGCCTGCCTCTGGCCAGCAGCCGTTCGCGACCGGTCTTCTTCACATCTGGAGAATGACAGCCTGCCAGTTTTTGGACGGAACGAAACTCCTAAAAGACCTGCCGACAGCTGCTGCTGTCCGGCCACGAGCTGTATCCATTGCCTGCTCTGCAATCTCCCGTCTGCGCTGCCTAGCTGACCCATTGTCAACTGAGCAATTTGTCAGACTGAGTCACAGAGTGGACTTTCTCCTTTGCTGACCTGCGGGTGTAAAGTGAGAATTCCGTTCATGATCATTTGCCAATCTCCGAAAGCGATCGACAGCCTTCTGAGAATTCAACTTCGGTGTCGACAGTGCCACTCTCGACAGTCGTCAATCCGGGCAGAATAGGCTGCCACAGGCTACCCCAACCGAGCGGAGCCAACCGGAGGAACAGCTGCCATCCAGCTCCTCCACATTCCTGCTTCCACTGGAGTCCTGCCTCCACCCGCGGAAATCCCTTGGTGAACATGCACTGGCCAGATTCTTCACCAGAACCTACGATGCGACGGCATTAGGGAAGGACAAGGGAATCCTAGAGCTCTATCTCGACAGACTTATCTCTGGGATCTTCATACCAGTCTTGAGCAAACTGGCGCAAAAGCAGAAGACAGGAAGCTCGTCAGCAGCTCAGAGAGAGAGGACTTCGTCATCGGTGTTCATCAGCCTATCCAGAACCAGTTGAACAAGGCTCTTTGTCCTCACCTCTTCATCAGCCAATTCGTCAAGAGCCGACAAGCGCCAGCTGCCTCCGCTCCCGGGAGCAGCAAGCCCAGATTGGCAGCTGCCTATTCAAGGCCGCCCAAGACGAACACCCCTCGCTAGGGCCTCTATTTCCAGCTATCTAGTTTTTACACCCTCTCCTTTCGCTCCCCTAGCCCACACACGCACCCACTCCACCCCCCTCGCTTCTCCCTTTCTACCCGTCCTGGCACTACCTGCCCGACCCCCCTTCGTCCGATGCGAGGAAGCGGAGAGCCTTGTTGGCCGTTCAGGTGACATTACACCCCTTCCGTTCACCCGCTCTCCCCTCACTCTTCGCTCTCAACTCTCTGCCCTCGCTGGACCTCGCTCTTTCTTATCACCCAACTTCACACTATTCCTTTCCCTTCACCCCTTTTTGAGTTTCAGCGTTTCGCGCTTCGCTTATTCCCCACCTCCTTTCTATCTCTTCCCTGTACATTCTCTACACCTCCCCTTCTCTGTAACTCACTTCCCTTCCATTTCCCCTTCACACTCCCAGGCACTTCTGACCGAGCCAACTTATGATCCGTCTGGAACTGCCCCAGGACTACGGCCGTTAAAGTCTACTTTCGCAAGAAAGGATGACTAGGCCCCTTCTGGAACAGTCTCCCATCAAGCTGCAAGTGGTCTCTAGAAATTACGCATTAGCGGTTTCGATGAGACTCCTTGTGAGCTCCAGTTCAAGCTGCGAGTCTTGTGAGAAGAGAAGGGCGCCAAGGATCAGCCACGCAATGCAAAACAGTCAGGCAGACGAAAGTTAGAATGGAAATAACAAGTAGTCTGCTTAACTCATGCTTGCATGACAGCGGAAGAAAGCGAGACGATCAACAGAACTGGACAATGACAAGACAGGAGTAAGACAGGCTCAGTGTCGGCAAGTGGCCTATCCCCAGAGTGCCATTCACCCTCTTCCTCTCCTCACTTCCTCACTCCTCCCCTTCCCTCATTTTCCTCACCCTTCCCTTCGATTCCTCCCCTCCCTCTCCCTGCTACAATCTCTCTTTTAGCATTGCCAAGTAAGGAGGAATGGCAGAAGTATCGGCAAGCTGTTGCCTCAACAGCAGTTGTTGTTTCGGCCCTACTGCGACATCTGCTGCAACAATGAGCTCCAACTTCACCTGCTCTCGTTACGGCAACACCAGCACACCCGCCGCGCCCATCAACTGCCGAGCCTGCCGCCAGAGCTTCTGCTTCCCGTGTACGACGGGCCCACTGGAGGCCAGCATCAACCCGGAGGACCTCCACTTCTTGCCCAACCTCTGCCAGTACCTTCTCAACAATTTCAAGGAGGGCTACTTCTGCCAGACGTGCTTCGAGAACCAGAACAGAGACAGCATGTCCATCCTCCTCCAGCTCGTCTCTCAAGGCATCTTCCACCCCAGCAACCTTCAACCCCTGCTGGACGGAATCAGCGAAGATTCGGTGGGTGTGAGGGAGACCCTGCAGCGACTGATCTGGAACTTCTACTCCGCCGCCTGTGTGAAGATGAGCTACGACCCCTACTTCCCGGCCCCCGAGCCAGCACAGCGTCTCCGAGCCCCAGTGGACCCCTCCCTGCGAGACCCACCCCTTCAGGACCTCCTCCTCCCTACTCCTTCGGCCCCTCCGCCTCCGACGCGATACACTTCCGCCCAGGAGCGGGAGGGCAGCAGTAGAAGCCACACGCAATCCATCAGCGGCCACTGGGACAAGGACATCGCCAGCACGTACAAGAACGCCATCAAACGCCTCAACGAGGCCGGCTATCAGGTGAACGCGCTGGACCTCCTGATCAAGAACCTCTCCCCCTCCCATCCCAGAGCCCATGAGTACGAGATGGAGTGCTCCTTCAAACTCGTGGAGAGAGAGGAGCGCAGGGAGGAGGCGGATCGACTGGGCAACCTGTGCTACACAGTCACCCCGGAACAGCTCCTGAGCACCATCCTCCCAGATCCAACCACGCCTCCCCCCACCGTCTCCCATTCCTTCTCCTTCAACGGCAACCAGCTGCCCGCGGGAGGAGGAGAGGAGCACCACCTCAATCGACAGACCCCCACCCAATCCCCGCATCTGACACCCGCACAACCCCCACAAGTACCCCCCTACGCCCACAACCCGCCTATCCAGTCCCAGCCTAGCTTCAACGCCTCAGTCTCTGGACCCCTCGCCGACATGAACGATCTCCAAGACAGCCTTCCTCCTCTAGAGGGCGCGCCAGCTGCCGCGCAAGCCGGGTCAGCCGCCAGCCTGATGCCGGAGTGGAAACATTCGTCCGCAGCGGGGGCCACAGCGCCCAAAGCCGGACCCACAGTGCCCACACAGACGGCCGTGGGGTCCATGCGGGGGCCCGTCCAGCCCACGTTCTCCAGGCCCTCTCAAGGCGGAGAAAGCCATCGCTCACACAATGAGGAAACCGGACACCTCTGCAGGCCACCGACTTCCCGATGACAGGCTACAGCACCTGGCCAAGGGCGTCTTCTACAAGCTCCCGCCCAACCTCCGCAACCGCGTCGTCAACAAACTCCCCGGCCTGCAGGCCCACCAGATCACTCTCAACCACCTCATCCCCATCCTGAGCCAGGAGGCGGAGAAACTGAGGAAGAGGGATCTGCTGCTGGGAGAGTACAAGATCCCCAAGGCCACCTCCTCTTCCGACAAGGACAAGAAGAGGCGACAGTTGGCGACTCAGCGCTACGTCTCCCTGGCAGCTGGAACGGATCAGGAAGACGCGGAGCCGCGACTGGAACCGAGAGGGGACAGATGCTCCTTCTGCCTTGGCAGCCACAAGGACGAGAACTGCAAGGCCTACAAGACCGCGGAGGAGAGGAAGGAACAGATCGCGAAGTACAACCGCTGCTACAAGTGCCTCAAAAAGGGGCACATGTCCAATCAGTGCGGCACTCGCAGCTCTTGCCGCGAGTGCCACAGCGATTCCCATCACACTGCCCTCTGCTACCGCCTCTACGGCACCTGCCGCCACTCGCAGGAAAGGAGGGAAGAGAGGCAGAGCGGATGCAGAAGCGAGTACGGGTCGCGAGAGAGAAAGGAGAGCCGTGAAAGGAAGGACTCCGGCTTCCGAGAAACTCCCGAGAAGAGAAGTGAGCGTCAGAGACGCCCCTCCTTCTCCTCCTCCCCCTACCGTCACCAGTCAAGGAGCCCTGGACGCTCCTCGCAGCCAAGCTCCCAGCCCAGGTCCCGCACGCCCAGTGCGGGGAGACGCGGCCAGTCGAGCTCTCCGTCCCCTCGGTCACGACCTTGGAGCCGCGACGGAGGAGAAAGGAGAGAAGGACGGAGCCAGAGCAGAGGAAGCCAGTCCGGGAAACTGTCCACCCGTCGCTCCACTCCAGGACCCAATCACACGCGCTCCAAGGACGGACGCAGTGGGAGTAGAGAGAAGCGACTGACAGCAATGACGGCGTCCGTCAAGGAGGTGAAGGAGAACGTGCCGGTGATGCTGACGTTCGAGGCGCAGATGAGCTCGGACAGCGACGACATCTCCGCCCCCGCCAAGTGTCTCTTGGACACCGGCTCCCAGATCACCGCCGTCACCCGCGAGCTCGCCACCTTCCTCGGCCTCAAGTCACTGGGAAAGAGCCTCATCAGCACTGGAGTCTTCGGACAGACGCACTGCCGAAAGATTGCCATGGATCGTGTCACCCTCAACCTGACTGCCAACAACGGCTTCAGCTTCCCGGTGGAGGCCTGGGTGGTGGAGGACGAGGTCTGCCCTCCGGTCTGGCTCTCCCCAGCCCTTCCCACAGAGCTGTGGGATGACCTCTATGGACAGCACCCGGATCTGCTGAACCTGCTGCCCAGAGAGGAGGAAGAGAGCTTCAAGGTGGACATCCTGCTCGGAGTCCACATTACCTCCTCCCTCCTCGCCAGCACCCTCACCCGAAACTCCCTCATCCTCCCCTCTCTCTGCATCCTTCACACTCACATCGGCAAGCTGCTGATGGGAGTGGCGGAGTCTTCACTGCCGCCCGTGAGTGGAGCGAGGAGGAGGCGAGCGACGGCCCTGATGAACTCATCCATTGTCCATGAGCTCCAGAACTACCATACGCTGGAGAGAGAGGGCATCTCAGAGGAAGAACTCACGACGACGGTGCAGGAAGAAGCACTGGGCAGATTCCGGGCGCTCATCAAGAAAGGGCCGGAGCGCTACATGGCCCCCTTCCCCTTCACGCAACCCTTCCCCAGCGACGCGAGCCTCGGCTACAACCATGCCTACAAGCGACTGGAGTCCGCCTACCAGACCCTGAACAGGAAGGGCCTCACCAAGATGTTCCACGAGGCCATCATGGGACAGGTGGAGGCCGGCTACTCGGAGCTGATCCCCAGCGCCGAGTGCTCCGAAGTACGCGGGAAGACCTTCTACCTACCCTGCTTCCCCGTCATCAAAACCTCCTCCCTCCACACCAAGTGCCGACCTGTCCTGGACCCCACCACCAAGGTGCGTCCAGGCCTATCCTTCAACGACATGCTGGAAACCGGCCCCCAACTGCTCAAATCCCTCGTCGGCATCGTTCTACGCAGCCGCTTCTCTGAGATCATCGTCTTCGGAGATCTGGAGAAGGCCTTCCTTCAGATCGACCTCACTCCAGACCACCGCGACCTCACCCGCTTCCTCTGGCTGGCGGACTACAAGCATCCCCCCAGCCCAGACAACGTCCGCGCCTTCAGACTGAAGAGAGTCGGCTTCGGCTTCAAGTCCAGCCCGGCCGTCCTCCAGGTCGTCATCGACACCCACCTGGCCAAGTACGACACACCCTTGGCGGAGGAAATCAAGTCCCTCACCTACGTCGACAACGTTGCCTTCACCGCCACTACCTGGGAGGAGGCAATGAGGAAGAAGACAGAGGCGAAGAAGATGTTTGAGGAAGCGGGCATGAACCTGCGAGAGTTCACCTCCAACTCCGCCGAGTTCAACAAGAAGCTGTGCTCCGACGAGAGAGGAAAGATGGAAGGGCAGAAGATGTTGGGAGTGGCGTACGACGCGGAGAGGGATGTGCTGGGAGTGGCCCGACCAGAGAAGAAAGTCACCTCTCCCCCTACCAAGCGCCTCATCCTCTCCTACTACGCCTCCCACTTCGACCCCTTCGCCCTCTTGGCTCCAGTCCTGCTCCGAATCAAGCTCCTCTTCCACGACGTTGCCCTGGCTGACTACGACTGGGACATGCCCATCACCAGGAAGGAGTTCCAGGAGCGGTGGGAGGACTGTAAAGAGGACCTGGCGGGAGTCCCGGCCATCTCCTTGGCAAGGAGGGCCACCTTCACCGGCGCCGACGTCATCACCCTGCTCGGCTTCTCCGACGCCAGCAACAGGGCCCACGGCTTCGGCATCTACAGCCACACCTACACCAACCGAGAGGCCGCGCAAGCCGTGGTCCTCTACGACGGACAGGGACGCCGCAAGGAGAAGACGCAGGGGGCCCTCTGCACTCTCCTCTTCGCCAAAGCCTCTCCCAACCCCGTCAAGCTGGAGGACACGCCGAAGACGGAGCTGCTGGCCTTGGAAAAAGCCGCGAAGGCTCTCAAGACCGTCTACAACGAGCTTCCTCCCGACATCCAGGTGCGGGACATGCGGTTGTACACGGATTCCATGATCGCCCTCCAGCAGTGCCACAACGGCAAGGGGCCCACCCTCTACACCAAGAATCGGATCACCAAGATCCGAGAGCTCCAGGCGGAGCTGGGCTTCTCCATCCACCACGTCTCCACCAGCCAAAACCCGGCGGACATGGCGTCCAGAGGTCTGTCCATCGGGGACATGAAGGAACCTGAGAACTTCAACCTCTGGTTCCACGGACCCAGCTGGGCGCAGGGAGAACCGCAGGACTTCCCTTCCTACCAACACCCCACCGCAGTGGACATCGTGGAGCTGGTGGACTGCCACGAAGTCTCCGCCGCTGGACCACAGATGCATTGCATGGTCCAAACGACGAGAAAGGCGCTGATGGAAGATGCGGTGGAAGGACCATTTGGCTTCCAGGCGCAGCACTTCATCGGCAAGTCCTTCAACTACCTCCTCAACTCCACCGTCCAGGCGACGAGAGCGAAGAGGAGGTTTCTGCGCCAGCACCCAGTCCCCAAGGGACCCATCACAGCCTCGGAGAGAGAAGCTGCAGAGGAGCTCTGGGTGCGCCAGCTACAGCAGCGCTGCTTCAAGAACGTCATCAGGGCCTTGGAAGACCCTGAGAAAGCAGCACCGGGCCACGTCACTCAGCTCATCCGCAGCCTCGATCTACAGCTCTCTGACACCGGTCTCATCCGCTGCGGAGCGAGGCTGGAGCGGATGACGTTGCCTTTGGACGCCAAGCACCCCCTCCTCCTGCCCAACGAGCACCCCTTCACCATCCTCCTCATCCTACACTACCACGAGCTGGTGGGACACATGAAAACGAAGTCCACGCTAGCCATGATGCGTCAACGCTACTGGATAACGTCGGGAGCGAGGAGAGTGAGAGCGGCGCTGAACTTCTGCATCACCTGCCGCCGCACGGAAGCGATGCCTTTCGCGGCCCCTCAGTTCCGCTCCTACCTGGCCATTCGCTTCGAGAAGAGGAGCGTCATGAAGAACGTGGCCATGGACCTCAAGGGACCATACTACGTCCTCTACGAGACTGGCAAGACGAAGAAGAAGAAGGAGAAGGGATCCGACGAGGTGACGGAAGTGCAAGATTACCGTCTAGGCAAGGCCTACGTCCTAGTCTACACCTGTCAGGTGACTAGAGGAGTTGGCCTGGCCCTCGTCCACCGCATCGACGGACCCACCATCCTCGGCGCCATCCGCACCCTCACCGGACGCTTCGGCTACCCCCGCGAGGTCTACTGCGACAACGGCTCCCAGCTCGTCTGGGCCACCCTCTCCCTCTCCGACTACACCGACATCAACCTCAGCCAGCAGGACGTGGACGTCCTGGAGACCTACTTCCCCCTTCGAGGCACCACCCTCCGCACCATTCCCCCCTACCATCCAGCCTCTTCTGGACTGGTGGAGAGAACGGTGGGAATGGTGGCCAAGGTGCTGGCCAAGATGAAGGCGGAGAACAAGGAGCAGACGATCAAGTTCTTCGACATGCAGCCCATGCTGCAGGAAATCGAGGCCATCCTCAACTGCCGCCCCCTCTTCGCCTACGGCGAAGACCCTCAAGTCCTCACCCCCGCCCACTTCCTCTACCCCAACCTGGAACTCGTCCTTCCCCCCGCCCCCGCCAAGACCTACACCGACAAGGAATACAAGCCCACGCGCCTCCTCAACCTCTACCAGCACCGAGAAGCACTCCTGGAACGAGTCTGGAAGGTGTACATCGAGGAGCTGAAGAATATGCTGATCGCGGAGCGGAAGCACTACTTCAAACCCAGACGCAATGAATCCCTTCGCCCTCCGATGGAAGGAGAGCTGGTGTGGCTGTACAACGAAAACGCGCCCCGCCACACCTTCCATATCGGACGCATCGTCGGCTTCCTCCCCACTTACGCCGCCGGAGACAAGAAGGAGGAGAAGCCCCTCATGGCGAAGGTCCTGGTCAACAAGCGCGTGAAGGGCGGGAAGACGAAACACACCATCCTCGATCGTCACATTCGCTCCCTCATCCCCCTCCTCTACGAGCCCCGCCCCAAGCCGTTCCTTCTGCCCCCCTCCCCGGAGGGCAGCGATGCACCCGAGCAAGAAGAGGAGGAAGGCGAAGGCGACGAGGACGACTCTGAGGAGGACATGAAGGTGAAGAGGAAGCGAGACGAGGAATCCATCTACGACATGGACGACGAGGCACAACTCCACACCTACGATGAACCTCCAAACCCCAACGAGGAGCCTGAAGACATCGTGGAGGAATCAGGCGAGGAGGAGGATGCGCCCGTTTGGGAAGAGGCGTCCGACACAGCCTCTGAAGCAGCCGTAAACGACGGAGACGACCTTCCCGCACCCCCCATCCGCGGCATCCTCAAACGCTCCTCGGCCACCAAGAACCTCTCTTCTGGCAAGAAGCGCCAGAAAGAGCCTCCAGCCAGCCCTCCACGCCGCTCCACTCGCAAAAAGAAGCTCAGATTCAGCCACCTCCAAGAAGCCTACCTCGCTGGAGAACCGTCGGATGAATTCGCCAACACCCAGCCTACCCGTCCACCCAAGAACACCGCCGAGCTCCTGGCCCTCCAATGCACTCGCGACAATCCTCCCGAGTTCAAGGGAAATGCGGAGCTGGCGATGAGGCGACGCCACATGCTGCTCGCCTGCTACAAGAGGGAAGACGAGGTGGAAGAAGCCTGCGAGAGGGAGACGAGGAGGCAGCTGGACGATGAAGCGACGCTGGACATGGAGGACGACCACGGCCGCAAGCAGTGGATCCTCCAGGACTCCGCCGACCCGGACTCCTTCCTCATCCCACGGCGACGTGGACGGAAGCCCCCAGCTCCCTACGCCACCCATGAGCAGTGGAACAAGGAAAGGAAGACGAGGCTGCCGGGCAAACTGCCCTGGATGACGCTGATGCTGGTGACGGCGATGCTCATCCCCACCGCGGCCTCTCTGTCCACCGAGTTCCAGACCCTGCCGGGCCAAAGCCAGGGCAGAGCGGAGGAGCGCAACAGCTTCACCCCTCACTACCCTGGCTACCGCCCCTCCAACGAGAAAAGTCAACCATCCTCCACCAGCCCCCCGGACCCTCCCAGGCCACCTCCACTCACAGCAGAGCAGATTCGACAACGTCTGCGAGAAGGAAAGAAACACCAGAGGGACCTGGAAGTGCCGCCGCCGACGAACGTGCACTTCCAGCTTTGCCCTCAGCACCACAACGGAGGGCGTCCCTTCATCCTCCCAGCCTACACTCGCGACTGCTCCGTCTACACTCAACCTCTGCCACGCACCTACCACACAGTGGACCTCTACCTTCCAAAACCCTCCGGACCCAGCGTTCCCGCCGCTCGATGCATGCTGAAGATCCTCACCACCACCACGAGGAACGACATCATCACCCACTTCCTCAACTGGGGTCTCGCTGATCGAGTGGAATGGAAGCCGGTGCCTGCGGATGAGTGTCTGACGGCGTGGAAGACGAAGAAGTACCGCGAAGTGAAGCTGGTGAAGCTGGACGACAACGTCTACTCCACGAACCAGGAGGAAGAGTACGGTTGGCCCTGCTGCTTCAAGACCTTCTACTACTACACCACCAACCTCATCGTCCACGAGGGATCAGTCTACGCCTCCAACAGAGCGCTGACCTCCAACCTTGGAGGCCTGGAAGGCTGCGACGTGGACAAGGAGAGCTGCGTGCAGGACACGTACACCATCGTCTGGGACGACGACCCCGTCTTCTCCTACTGCCCCTTCTCCCACTACGGCTCCTACAGCGGAGACATCATGGGCGACCGCATTCGCATCGCCAAACTCTCCACCTCATTCTCCACCTACAGCCCACCTCCAGACTTTCCCTACAACAAGCCAGAGCTGGGCTGTCTGCCCGCCGACGTGCTTCTATCCCACGAAGGAGGAGCGCTTCGCATCAACTACAAGCGAAAGAAGAAGGTGGAGTACCCAAAGCCACGAGGAAAACCCAGCGATCCTCATCGATCCTCATCGACTCAAGCAACCCAAGGCCAAGATTGGAAGAAGTTGGAGGAATGGAGACGGATGCAGAGTCAGCGAGAGAAACGATCTGCTTCCACTCCCACCCCCACCCATCCACATCCTCCATCTCGCACTTCCCCACCCCTCTCCTCAGATCCGGACGGAAGGAGCGAGACTCCGGCAGATCAGCCGAGGAGCTCTCCGTGGGATCTCGACCAGAACGCTAGGACAGCCCTCATC
>JASANA010006572.1:0-26745 GCA_030248095.1 Ptycholaimellus sp. GST1_10
CGTCAGCGCTTAGCTGCTCCTTGGAGGCCACTTTTTGTGGCTTGCGCCAAAAAAACGTAGGCCTGCAGAGGGAGGAGCAATTAGTCCACCCTCTCTCTCTCTCTTCTTGCTGCCCTTCTTGCGAAGACTGGGGGAGCAGGTTCTTGATAGTGTAGGCTGGGGGGTGCACAGGAGAGTGTGTGTGGCGCTGTGGAGCGGAGTGTACAGTGAGGGGTGTAGGCAGGGGGGAGTTTGAGGGGTGCCAAATAGTAGGTAGGAGGGCTGTGCAGGCAGCAAAGTGAGGCAAGTTTGAAGCTGGCTGTGTAGGAGGCCAGGCTTTTAGCTTGCTCCGAATTTGCTGCCATGCACTTTACGCATTGCCACAACAATCGTAATGTGCTGCACCGAGCCGAGATTTCCTGTTGATGCAGTCACTTGAGGCTGACGAAGCAGACATCCAGTAGGCTGTGTTTGTCGGATCAGCCTCCTAGTTGGCTGCGAAGCAAACTCCAAGTAGTCTGCCTCCTTTTCTTCGGCTGCTGGTTTGGCTGTGCAACGGACTCTTGGTAGTCCGCACTTGTCGAATTTCAGCCACCCATTTGGCTGCGAAGCAGACTTGAAGCAGTCTGCGCTTGTCCAGTCAGCCACTTGTTTGGCTGCGAAGCGGACTCCTTTTGGCCCGCACTGACGAGATCGGCCACTTGTTTGGCCGCGAAGCAGACTCGATGTAGTCTGCACTCGTCCAGTCAGCCACCGAGTAGGCTGCGAAGGCAGACTCCTTTTGGCCTGCACTGACGAGATCAGCCACCAATTTGGCTGTGAAGCAGACTCGAAATAGTCTGCGCTCGTCCAGTCAGCCACCGAGTAGGCTGCGAAGGTGGACCTTTTGGCCCACACTGACGAGATCAGCCACCAATTTGGCTGCTAAGCAGACTCGAAATAGTCTGCGCTCGTCCAGTCAGCCACCGAGTAGGCTGCAAAGGCGGACTCCTTTTGGCCCGCACTGACGAGATCAGCCACCAATTTGGCTGCGAAGCAGACTCGAAATAGTCTGCGCTTGTCCAGTCAGCCACTGAGTAGGCTGCGAAGGCGGACTCCTTTTGGCCTGCACTGACGAGATCAGCCACCAATTTGGCTGCGAAGCAGACTCAAAATAGTCTGCGTTTGTCAAATAGCCGCCGGGTAGGCCTTGACTGATGCTGAGGTTCATTGTTCCATTCTCCTTCCCATGTCAATAACCAGCCACCTGGTAGGCTGGGCGCTGTCATTGCCTCTTAGTAGGCCTGCACGGTCGCGAATCCTGTGCTCATCAGCTCAGAGTCCCGTAAGACAAATTCGCTCTCCTCTGCATCCTCCTCCCATCCGTTGATGGCTTGAGGTGGCAAAAGGCATACTAGGCCTTTGCAGAGTAACAAATGGGCTGCTGTGCCTTCGAAGAGAGAAGGAACGAGGGGCTTTGCCAACCCTTCATGTGATGCCACTCCCATGTTGGTCGTCCCAGCTATTGAATCCTGCTGCTCTCCCGCTCCCTCAGCAAATGGGCAGAGTGGAGCAAGGCATGCCCCTGCAGTCTCTCTGCCTCCCCTCCATAAGGGCGACAGAGGAGAGTAGCAGTGAGGCCGAGTAGTTGTTGCCCGCTGGCTCTTTGTAGCTCTTAGGCGGGGCTTTCTGCAGGCATCTGAATTCACAGTTCAATCCGCAGTCGGAGTCCACAGAGGAAGGCTGCTGTGAAGGAATTGCTAATGACAGATGTTGTGTCATTGCCGTTCTAAGGTCTGCAGTCGGAGTCCACAGAGGAAGGCTGCTAGAGATAAGAAGCTTGGCAGTTGAGTTTTAGTCCTACTGTTTATCGAATCCTATCCGCAGTCGGAGTCCACAGAGGAAGGCTGCAGGAGGAGGATTGCAGGGACAGATTGACTCTTAACGTAGTTGCTGCTGTTTGACATCTCCCGTTTGCAGTCGGAGTCCACAGAGGAAGGCTGCTGAAGCGAGAGCGCCATGACAGTCTGAACTCCTGGTGGCCGTAGGCCTGTGCCTGGTTCAGGTTGTAGTCGAAGGTGACCCAGTTGCTGCTGAGCTTGTTGAACTGGACCATGTATAAACAGATGGCCGGAGGCCTGCACCAGTCGCATTACTTCCCTTTGTAGCTGAAGAGTAGAGAAGAAATGTGCTGGCCATTGATGAACATTGACACATCATTCTTGGGCGACCAATCAATGGGTGTAGAATGAGAAGAGGTCAATGGGCATCTGGAGGCTGTAGGCGAAGATCTGGATGCCGAAGCCGAAGCCGTGGGCGGAGTTCTGGAAGCCATAGCCCTTGCAGATTTGCGCCGTCGAAAAGGTCAGCAAATCTCAGTCAGACGCAGTGTAGAACCGAAGTTCCGTAGATATCTTCTTTTATCTGTCTTTAGGATAATAGAAGCTTAGATGAGAAGTTCGCCGCAGAGTTTCATTAAAGTAAACTTTAATGCTATAGTCGGCGATATTTGAAAGGCAGAATCGATGCCGCTCCTTCAGGTCTCCTTGAAGGATGAAGGAGGAAGAAGGTTTGTAGGTGATTGCCGGTGTCCATCTATACGCTGTCCAAGTGGCGCTTGCTGAAGCCGGTCTGTGCCTTGGGGCTCCGCAAGGAGTGCTTGGGGGTAGATGGAGAGGAAGGCTGAGGAGGGGTAGGGGACTGTCGGCATCCATCTGTGCGCTGTCCAAGAGGTGCCAGATGGAAAAGCTCTGCGTGTGCTGGAGGCCAATCTTGGCCTGTCTCAGCTATGGGGGGTGGGGCTGGAGGGTACAGGTAGGGTGTTATGAAGACTTGCAGATGCGCCGGTGCTGCAAAATGCGATGATCTTGAATTGGCGGTAGAAGAAGCTAGTCTTCAGCTCCCATCCTTAGGAGAAGGGAAGAGTGTTTGTGGTGCAGGTGTTGTTTGGCATTCATCTGTACGCTGTCTGCGTGGCACCGGCTGAAGATGCTCTGCATCTCAGAGATGCCCAGTTGGGCGCGCTTGGCGTAGAAGAACGCACTCCTGCCCTTTCTTGATCTGCCTCAGTGAAGGAGGAGGGTTGAGGGTAGATAGAGGGTGTCATGAGGATGTGCTGAATGCGCTGGCGGCTAGATAGACGATGTTCTCGTAGCGGCCGTAACTGAAGCATGTCTTCTGCATCCGTTCCTATGAGGAGTGGAGGAAGGGGGTAGTTTGAGGATGCTGTTTACGATGATGTCGGCGCGTTTGATGCGAGCGCTGTTCATCTGGCTGTGGTCCTTCTAGGCCTTGGCCACCTGGCTCAGGTTCAGTCCGGAGACAGGCAAGGCATGGCCATGCAATTGGAGGTGCTGGCCTGTAGGCTTAGATTCTTGGTTCCCGATTGGGTACCCTTCTCTCTCGCCCGGCGGCAAAAGTAGAAGCAGGGGTAAGAGGTGAGGGATGATGGACGCGCATGTCGGCGGTGCAAAAGGCGGGCGGTCTAAGCTAGGCAATGCTTAGAGGCCTGTCGCACTGGAGGCTGTGAGGCTTTTGAGGGGAGTAATTGAGGGGGCTTGTACGTCGGAGAAACACGGGGCGGACATGCAGGGCTTGTAAGGTGTGGGCATCTGGTACAAGCAAATCCGCTGGAAGGAGGGCTGGAGGTCCTTTGGCCGTGTAGAGGCTGCAGGAGGGAGGGTGGGCAGTGGACCTTTGGCCGCGTACAAGTGATGGGATGGGAGGGCGGCGATGCTTTGGCCGTGCCTTTTGGGCATCAAAGATTGATGAAGGCCTTTTGAGTGTGGTGAGAAAGTAATACTTTCTCTGTGCTTCTTATGACTGGAACAGTTGGCCTGGTTGAACTGCTCCAAGTTCCGCAGCTCGGGATGACAGTGTATTGTCTGCTCGAGTTTACGTCGTTTCTCTTACTCGATTCTGTAGGCCCGTAGGCAGGGGCGAGTGGCCATGCAATTGCTTAGTTGGAGGGTAGCAGAGAGTTTGCCGCAGCTCAGGATGACACGGAGCAAATATGCAGGCCGCCGTGAAGAATTGACGCAGCTCGGGATGACGCTGACAATTTGTTCAGGTTGAGAGCCACGAGGAATTTCCGCAGCTCGGGATGACGCTGAGCAATTGCAGCAGGTTGAAGGTGGAGAGGGGGTTGATGCAGCTCGGGATGACGCTGGCAACTTGCTCAGAGGAGAGGTGCTGAGCTGAAAGCAGGGCAGGGTGCTGGAGTTGCCGGAGCAGAGCTGTCTGTTGGCCGCTCCAAAAGAGGCTTTGCCGAGTTATGTAAACTTTATGTTTAGCGCTACTCTTGCCTCCTTTTGGATTCGTCGAAAGAAGCATAGATAGAATTTGCATATCTCAATAGATAGTGCAAAGTCTGGCAGGCGGCGAATTGATCGCAGTTGGCCAATTCGTTGTTGTGCTCGTGGAGGCGGAGCTGGAAGCCGTCCAGGTTTCCGTCTGCCAGGTACACCACCGACCTCTTACTGCTGAGCAGAGTGAGGAGGGGGGGGGGCTGGAGGCAGGAGACCTTTTGAGGTCTGGAGTGGGCGCCTTCCAGATGGGGAACTTCATGACGCTGTACGCGTTCATGCAGTTGCAGAGACGTTGCGGAAGCCGTCCAGGATTCCGTAGGCCTGGTACACCACCGACCTCTGGCTGCAGTTGCAGGAAGGAAGGGGAGTGATAGCGACGGCCTTCGTGGAATTAGGGAGACGTCTTCCAAAGGCGGAGCTTCATGGCGCTGTGCGTGTACATGTAGCCGCCAGAGTAGAAGGTGGCGTAGATGCCGGACTAGTTCCGCTTGATGCTGGAGCAGAGGATGGGCAGCAAGCAGTGGCTGCAGTCGAACGGGCTGAGTTTGGAGGCCAGTGGAATGGCGCCGATGGCGAGCTGGAAGTGGCAGAGGCCGCAGTCGAAGTTGTCCAGGATGCTGAACATGTTGCAGCCCGCGGCGTTCAGGTTCCAGTTGTGGCCGTCCAGAAAGCTGCAGCAAGAGCAGTGGGTGTCCGGGAACTACGCGGTCTTCGAGGACGGGCAGAAGGAGGAGGGCGCAGGTCTCTGGAAGGCCCCCTGCGGACGGCGTTGCTGTTGGAGCATGCGCAGAGGGCGGAGGCCTTGAAGGCGTTGCACTCTCAGTTGACGCTGTCCATGAAGTAGTCCTTCTGGCCATAGGCGAGCAGGCTGGGTTGCAGCTGGCTGGCAGGGCAAAGAGGTCGCAGTGGATGCAGTCCACTAGGCCATGCCCATGCAGGCCGCTGTCAATCATCGAAGAGTAGAGGTCGATTCTGAATTGGTTTGGTCTTCTCCAGCGATGCTCGAAAGTTTACAAATCCGAAAGGATTCATAAACGGTGGTGGCCGGTGAAGATAGCAGCAGGCAGCGGTGAGTTTGAAGTGGTTGGAGCCGATGTCCAAACTTGAGCAGCGGAGGCAAAGCTTTCGCTGGAAGGCTGGCTATTGCTGTCCGGCGTAGATTGCAGTCAGCGGCAGTGAGTTTGAAAACTGATCAGAGCCGATTTCCAAACTTAGGCAGCGGAGGCGAAGCTTCTGCTGGATAGCTGGCTGCTGTTGACCGGCGAGGATTGCAGCAGGCAGCGGTGAGTTCCAAAAACTGATTGGAGCCAATTTTCGAACTCAAGCAGCGGAGACGAATCGTCAGCTGGAGGGCTGATAGCTGCTGGCCGGGAAAGATTGTAGCGGGCAGCAGCGAGTTTGAAAACTGACCGAAGCCAATTTTGAAACTCTAGCAGCAGATGCAAAGATTCCGTTGCTGGCTGGTGGCTGCAGGGAATTTCAGAATCCGTTCAAGGATAATGAAATTGCCGTCGACGATGCTTGCGTAGATAGCAGGAAAACAACTTTTCAGTTAGTTTTTGATGCTCAAGCAGCGAAGTGGATCTCGTGCCGACGGAGACTGGGGTTGGTAGTGGAGTGCTTTGAAAACTGACAATAGCCAAATTTTCAAAGTCCAGCTGCAAAGTCGTTTTTGGAGCTGGTCGGCTAGCAGCAGTGGAGAATTTTCAAAATCCGTTCAAGGATAATGAAATTCTGTCGACGATGCTTTGACAATGGCATGAAAAGAAACTTTTCAGTTAATTTTCAATGCCCTGCAGCGAAGTCGAATCTGGTCTCGATCGTCGGCGTAGAACAATTTCACAAAATCCATAAGGATAGAGTGAAATCATTGAAGCGGGCTGGTAGTTGAAGAAGAACTAAACCTGAACTAGTTGAAATCCTGGTAACTAGTAACTGAAGAACTAGTTGAAATCCTGGTGGATCGGTGACTGGAGCCATTGACTCCAACGCTGGCTGTTAGAAGGTGGCTCGATCAAAGGCTGGAGTCGCCGAAAGGGCACTGGAGGCAGAAGTTGGGCTGGGCATTGTAGAGGTGGTCGGTCGTAGGGTACAGCTGAGCAACCTAGTTCTCTGTTCTACCAAACGCTGTGGTGAATTACAGCAGTAACGTAGCGAGGATCTCAGTTCGCTTCTGGACCCGTCGCAGCAAAGTACGGTGGCACTGACATTGGCTGACGTCATCGATGACGTTGGCTGATGTAGAGAGTTTTGCAATATCTGCCCAAGGATAGTGTGAAACTCGGAGCTGCAATGTTGCTGATGAAGATCGGACATTGAAAATAGACTCAAAGTCAATTTTCAATTCCTTGCAGCGTAGTCGCAGGTGCCGCCCAATCGGAGTTCCCGAGGCCGTCTCTGGCTGAGTGAAGTCCGGGCGCTGCAGGTGATTCTGTCTGGCAGCAAAGCGAAGGCTGGCATTGCAGGCTGGTCTCGATTCGCTGTCCTGTCCTGGTCCTGGTGGATCGGTGACTGGAGCCATTGACTCCAACGCTGGCTGTTAGAAGGTGGCTCGATCAAAGGCTGGAGTCGCCGAAAGGGCACTGGAGGCAGAAGTTGGGCTGGGCATTGTAGAGGTGGTCGGTCGTAGGGTACAGCTGAGCAACCTAGTTCTCTGTTCTACCAAACGCTGTGGTGAATTACAGCAGTAACGTAGCGAGGATCTCTTTATTCATGGTGCGCCAAAGAGGAGAAAGTGGGGGGAATTGGGAGCCGGTTAAGGACAGAATGAATGCAGGCACAGCTCTGCCCGCCACACCAGCTCAAGGTCAACGAAACTGGCTAGGGAAACGTCACAGATGCTGAAGTGTTCAAAAAACCCATAAAAGTCAAAACCAATTCTTGACCTGACCTCATTCCATGGGCCATTTTTCAAAATTCCCAAGTGAAATCCGAGGTGTTTTCTTAGTAGATATTTGCGTAAGGGTTATATATTGAAGCTCAAAAAAGGAAATCGGGAAATACTCAAATACAGAAGAACATGAAGTTTTTTAGAGCAAAAATTTTACCATTGACAAAGTGCCCTATGTTATAACATAGGAACATTCTGGACTAGGGCATAGAAATATAGCTCATTTGGCCCACCCCATTTTGCACTTTTTCTTAGCAGTTTCTAGACTAAAATTTTGTGAAAAATTCAAAAATGATAGTCATTTTTTGCGAATTCATACTTAGAAATTTCGCAAATGATGATTTTTGCCAAAAATTGAAATTTGAGATTTTTCTGCGTTGACCACATAAACTCATTTTTTGCGACGAATTTTCATTTTTAGGCAAAACTATTGTCATGGGCGCATTACCAAGATCCTAGGGATTCGATTGATAGATACCCATACTGTCTGTAGAAATATGTAAAATAGAGGTAAAATAAGCAGTTATATGAACACAACTCCGAAAAACGCGAAAGCAGTTATATGAACGTATAAGCAGTTATATGAACGTTTGGAGCTGTTGTGAGCCCATTTTTGCATATTATTCGCCCAAAATTGATGGAGTTTTATAAAAATGTATGGAGATTCAGAATCAGCAATAAAAAATGGGGGTCAGAAAATTTATGTCCGGCCAATTTTTAGTGTTCTCAAAAAGTGCCTCTTAAAGGTCACCCAGAGGTTATTCGCCAAGAGGCTGTTCAACAAATGGTCATTTTTTGAAATACCTTACATATGCCATCGATTTTTCAATGTGAAATAAACTTTCTTATTGATTTAATGGGCTTGAAGTTGTTCCAAATTAAAAACTTTTCAGTTATCACCATTTTAAATTTTAGATAGGATTTAAATTTTTGATTTTGCTCGAAATTTTGGGTGTCTTGTGCATTAGATCAATGGTTTATAGTTGTGTTGTGAATCGAGCAATAAAAAATATTCTGATAATATCCTTCCTTGCTATGTGGAGATGAAACGTCGTACTTTGTTCTGTGGAGATGAAACGTCGTACTTTGCCCTGTGGAGATGAACTGTCGTAGAGATGAACCGTCGCGAGATGAACCGTCGTGCTTTGGCCTGAGGAGATGAACCGTCGCAGAGATGAACTGTCGCGAGATGAACCGTCGTGACACCCTACGGCTGGGTTGAGGGCTGGGTTGCATAGTCAAAGTAGAGGATGTATCTGGTGCCATTGGCAAGTCTAAGGCAAGCAGCCTCTTTCCTCCCAAAGAATTGAAAAAAAAATACAAGTATTCTGTTCAAATCTTAAAAGTTCAGCCGGCACAGCAAAAGGGACATTTTCAGGGGAAACAAATCCTACTCAAAAAAATTATGTTACTACTAGTCTGGGATCGTTTCCACCCTGCGGCAAATTTTAGCTTTCAGGAAAAAAGTTGGCAAAATCCGTTTAGAATTTGCATGGCCTCAACCATTCTAGATACCTTCATATACACCTATATATTTATATATCTGGTACCATAGGCAAGCCAAAAAGAAGTATTTTTTCTCCAAATGCCCCGAGTTAAAATTCAAATCAAAAACTGATGCTAGGAAGCACTCTTCGCACAGTTCAGGATCTCTGTTCATACACGCCCAAAAACAAAATGCAGATGACGCGAGGCATGTCCCGCCCCCCTATTAGGGGGGATAGAACCTGATTCGCTCCCCCCCTATGAGGGGGGGTAGAACCAGGTTCGCTCCCCTCCTATGAGGGGGGATAGAACCAGGCTTGCTCCCCCCATGAGGGGGGATAGAACCAGGTTCGCTCCCCTCCTATGAGGGGGGATGGAACCAGGTGCGTGGGAGAGGTGATTGCAGTGTAGAGATTATTTCACAATCGACTGCTGTCAAGTGACATTCCGCAGATGTATGGCTACCAGAGCATCCTCGGCAGGGAGAGACCAGCTCACATCTTCCGGTCGATTCCCTGACCTATCACATCGAATTTTAGGCGATGTGATGCGTCCAAATCAGGTTTAGGACGAATCATCAACAAATGGCCTGCACGATGTGATAAGTCCAAATCAGGTTTTTAAAAATCGATGTGACAAATCGGATCTATCACATCAAATTCGATGTGATAGATCCATTTTCGATGTGAGAGGTCCAATTCGTACTTGGGATGGCAGGCGGACAAGGGCAAGCAGGGGAAGCACCCGGGCAAGCAGGCCGACAAGGATTTGATAGATCCTCAGCTGGGGGACCTATCACATCGATCTCGTGGCTGTTATTTTCTGATCTTGTGTATGGACTTATCGCATCGATTATCGATGCTGGCACAGTTGGGAATGGTGGTTCTAAAGTGGACCTATCACATCGCGATGTAGACACGGCCATAAGAGGAGATTTTAAAGTGGACATATCACATCGGTTCAAATGGGCGCCATGCTTCAGGGTGAGAGGTGCGCACACAGAGGGTGTGTGAGCGGTCAGATAGAAGCGCATGCCTGAAATATTAACCAATGCAATGACAATATTTTTTTTGGGACCTATCACATCGGCACTTGCGCGCGCTGCAGAAGAGGAGGATGGCGATGATGATGATGATGATGATGAGGATGATAATGAAAATCATATCTCCTGCAACCAATCGATGTGATAAATCCCCAATCAGGTCTGTAAGGGATTTATCACATCGCCACATGCTTTTTTCGAAGATTTTGTACTTTAAAAAATATTCCAGAATCTTCAATTTTGACCTGAATAGGGCAAAATTCATGGCGATGTGATAGATCCCAAAATTAATCATGCTTCATAAAGTACTCAGCATCGAATCGATGTGATAGATCCACTAATTAACCTTGTTTGATGATGACTGGAGTATCGATGTAGATGCAGAGCAGAGAAGGGCACCACTTGTAGTTTCAGTTGCAGGGAAAGTGACAACAAGTGACAAGGCTGGGGCAGGGAGGGCTGAACCCAAGGTTGCATCCCGCTGTCAAATGGCCATCTTCATTTGCATTCCCCTTCACACACAAAAAGGCATGTCTTCCCAGGGCAGAAGGCCCTAGGCCCAAAACCGGCCCTCCCTCCTCCTCTATCCCTTAACGGCCGATGTGATAGATCCCAGTCTACCTGGACCCATCACATCGATGTGATAAATCCACTCCTAAAACTTTTCACATCGACCCCACCGCCATCACCCACATCCTCGTCACCAGCGTCGTCGTCACCGACAGCGTCGGTGGCGTCTACCACGGTGATGACAACCAGGCCGCCGATGTGATAGGTCCCCAATGTTATGAGTCCCCCTGCAGTTGGATCTATCACATCGCGCCACTTGCACGATGTGATAGACCCAATTTGTGTTTGGGATGGTTTTCAGAATTTAATTTTTCGCGATGTGATAGGTCCGATTTCCCGATGTGATAGGACAGGGAGCCCTTCCGGTCAATCTTCACTTCCTTCCCTATTCCACCCAAATGCTGTGCGACTCCGAGTTTTGTTAGCGGATCTCCTCTAACCAGAGGCCTCACGTTCCTAATTTTAAATGTTTTTAGTCAAAATATAGCTCAATCAAATCTCTGAGAATGGATCGTTCAGGTTTTCTGGGGTGTTTTGGCAGAGTGGTGTGGTGGTGGGCCATTCGAAGCAGTTTTAATCATTTTCCAAGCATAATTTCCAAGAAAAATAAGATTTTCATCAAAATTTTACAGCAACTTCTTCAGACTGTCTATATATCTTCCAATTTGCAACGAAATCGACCAGTACTGCGCATATTCATGTGCCTGGACAGCAAGGGAAGAGCTCCTACTCGTACAGTGCATCATCTATGACTTTGCCTGTTCTCTGGACATGTACGGCATGGCCAGAGAGGCCAGCTTCTTTCGCCACACACAGTTCCTTCTTGACTCATTCCACCAGTCCAACAACCAGTCCTTCTTTGCGCTAATCCACTCCAGGATGGTGAGTGAGGGTTGGTGGGCTGTTCAATGTCGCAGAAGCGATAGCTGCAGGCCTAGTGCGTGAAGCTGATGGTGTAATAGAGCTTAAGCATTGTGTCCACCATCAATACCACCAAATCTTCCGTTTCTTTTCTACATCTAACAATTGCTTATACTGACAGGACAAGGCAGGCGGGGGCCAGCTAAATAGTGAATGATAAGGTACAGACATTCAAAGTCCATTATGACGCTGAAGCAGCACAGACTCCCCGCGCTCCAGCTAAATCACAAGGATCGGAGGAAGTCATGGCTACTAGGAGCAAAGCAAGGAATGGGTACATCTAATGGGAGGGAACAAGGTATCAACATGAAGGGTTGGGTCCCGCATTCTTCAGCGTAGGCCTACAAGCAGATTCCAGCGTATGCCAGCAGTTCAGCAGATTCCAGTAGTAGCAATTTTATTTCTTTGACTTTTAAATCGGAGCATTTTCAATTCCTGGAGAAAAGAGACTTTTTTGGCTTGATACCAGATAACCAAACCACAAGTGCTATATATCAAAATGACCGCAAAATCCTCAATTTTTAACGTGGTTGACCAAAAGAGTGCATGTTACAAAATGGGTCGTATATCTCCAACAAAGCCATATTTTTGAGAAACGGTTTGTTGCACATAGATGGCAACGAAATTGCCTTAAAAGTTGGCACAAAGCCATTCGCATTGGGACAACGTAGATTTTTGGAACTGATCATCAGCTTTTTGAGCCTCAGATTCCGCTTTTTAAAATATATTTGCTATGGGGGGGAGGGTGTTTTTCCACAGTCACTTATCGCGATCTTCGCCACTATGCTTATTTTAGTTCCCGTCAGATTAAACTTCATCAAACAGCAGACACGCTGTACTGAAGGGAACAAACTGTTGTTTTAGCTGGATGTGGAGATGCTGTCAATCCAAATGTAGAATGTGCAATTGGATAAACGAAACTGCTAAAACTGTTGGTTTTGCTTCGGAGCTCCAGAAATCCAAATACGTCAATTGTGAAGGTTTCCCTTTGAAAAAGCATCGTATGAGAGAAGCCAGGGTGGGTTGCATCAAATTTTAGGCTCAATTTCAAGCTTGATTTCTGGTAATTTGCATATTTTTCTGGTTTTCCAAATGAAAATTTTTGGACGAAGTGGTATGTCTGGTATGTTACCCTCCCCCTGCCCCCCCCCTGCCCCAAAGTTACCCTGACGTGGGTACGTCTTGCGCCCACCCTCCCTCCCAGTGGTGAGCAAATGAAAAATGGAAGTAATGAATGTTGGATCAGAAATTTCGCGAAGCTGAGGGGCAGGGGGCGGAGTGAGAGCGCAGTGACGAAGCACAGGCAGAGGTGCGGGGAGGCCCCGGAGCCGGAGCGTAGTCGCTGTGCTCTCGCCCCGCCCCCTGTCCCTCAGCAGAGCGCATAGGGGTCAAGCGTGGCAATCTATATTTTTCAGGTCAGTTTCCATTTTCTCCTACATTTATTTTCCATTTGCTCATCACTGCTCCCTCCCCCCAAAACTTATTTTTTGCGCGGCCGCAGGTCGCCTATCGCGGAGGGCAGGGCAGTCAGAGCTCCGGGGGCAGGAGGGCATGGGTCATGGGTGAGGAGGCCCCGGAGCGTAGCCTAGTATGCGAAGCATGCTTAATGTCTGTCTTAGGCCCATACTCCGCGGTTTTTCAACTAAATTGGCTGATTTTTTGCATGAAGTTCCGCCTGGGTGGTGGCTCTGGACCATTTTGGGTGCTTGGCATAATTTTTTTTTTCGCCCAAATTCTAAATTTTTGATGTTTAAAAAGGCAACAAATCATAAGTCCCTGGTTTTTTGCGCGGCCGAAGGCCGCCTGCCGCAGAGGGCAGGGCAGTCAGAGCTCCGTAGGCCGGAGGGCATGGGTGCGGAGGCCCCGGAGCATAGCCTAGCATGCGAAGCATGCTAGGCGAAGCGTAGGGGCCGTAGCACCCGTGCCCGGAGGCCGGAGGAGCTCTGGCGCCCTGTCCGAAGCGGCGGGCGGCCAAGGCCAGCTTAAGCAGTTACCCCATTTTTGCGTCCGTCTGTCCGCATATATATATAATATATATATATATATTTGTCTGTCACAGGCCCATACTCCGCGGTTTTTCAACGAAATTGGCTAATTTTTTGCATGAAGGTCCGCCTGGGTGGTATCTCCAGGCCATTTTTGGCGCTTGGCGTAATTTTTTGAATTTCGCCCAAAACTCAATTTTTTGATGTTTCAAAACACTCAAAATCGTAAATCACTGGTTTTTCCATGAAATTAGCTGAAATTTTGCAGGAAAGTCCGTCTTGGTGATGCCTTGGCAACATTATTAGGGCTTGGCGAAATTTTTCGATTTTCCCCCAAAACTCAATTTTTTGATGTTTCAAAATACGTAAAATCGTAAATCACTGGTTTTTCAATGAATTTTGTTGATTTTTGGCAGATACGTCCGTCAAAGTAATATCTTGAAGCTGGCAAGAGGAAATTTTGAAATACTTATTCTTTATTGATGTATAGTCAAAAACCCAAAATCTTGATGTTTCAAAAATTTGAACAAGCATAAGTCGATGGTTTTTCAATAAAATTAGCTGATTTTTGGTATCTACGTCCGTGAAAGTAATATCTTAAAGCTGGCAAAAGGAATTTTTGAAATAATTAGTATTTCTCGACTTATAGTTAAAAGCCAAAATCTTGATGTTTCAAAAATCGAAACATGTGTAATTCATGGTTTTTTCACTGAAATCTGTTGAATTTTGGCATGCATTTTCATCTAGATGGTGTCTTGAGGTGAGGCCGCGCATCTTGGCAACCGCCGAGAATACCTTGTTTCATGAAATTAGCTGAAATTTTGCATGAAAGTCCGCCTTGGTGATGTCTTGGCCCCATTATTAGGGCTTGGAGGAATTTTTTGATTTTCACCCAAAACTCAATTTTTTGATGTTTCAAAATATGAAAAATCGTAAATCACTGGTTTTCCAATGGAATTAGGTGATTTTTGGCAGATACGTCCGTCTAAGTAACATTTGGCAAAAGCTGGCAAAAGGAATTTTTGAAAAATTTATTATATCTTGATTTATAGGCAAAAAAACCAAAATCTTGATGTTTCAAAAATTCAAACATCTATAAATCCCTAGTTTTTCAAAAAAATTAACTCAATTTTGGCAGTTAGGCTTGTTTAGGCGGTATCTTGAAGCTGTTAAAAGGAATTTATGAAACAAATTTGTAATATTTCGCTTTATGGCAAAAACCTAAAATTTTGATGTTTTAAAAATTCGAACAAGCATATGTTTAAGGCTTTATAATTAAACCAGCTTATTTTGACTAGAAATGATTCTTATGCATGGATTATAACGTTGTTTACTTGGAACCAAAGGCCGCGCATCTTGGCAATAGCCGAGAATACCTTGTTAAAGAAATTGGCTGAAATTTTGCATGAAGGTTCGCTTTAGTGGTGGCTTGGGACCTTTTGCAAAATGTTTGGATTTTCCACAATATTTAGATTTTTGATGTTTCAAAGTAGAAAAAAATCATAAAACATTTTAAGACGAAATTGGCAATCAATAAATATGTATGCACTTAGTACAATTAACTCATTTAGCTTGACATTATTGTTTGGAACAGAGGCCGCGCATCTTGGCAACCGCCGAGAATACCTTGTTTTACCCCCCATGTGGTACGTTTGTAATTATTTTTGGTTTCAAAGCCAGCTGAAGGAAACTAGTAACTGTTGCAGGCTTTAAAACTCAAATTTTGACGTAATTCGCTAAAAAAATTAAAGAAAAGCTAATCCGTAAGCTGTTAGCAAAATTATCATAAAAAAGTAATTGGCTATAAAACTAGGCTATCCAATTAGATGAATGCTTTTGAAGAACTCCCGCCGGCGCCGCTCTCGTGAATGCCGTTGAAGAACCCCAGCCACTTTTCTTTGGCCCTATTAAATCGATAAAATATTTGAATTTTGACAAAATAGAACATGAATGCAGAAATAATTTAATAGCATTTCATAGCATTAGACAAAAAAAATTATTCAAATGCTCCGAAATACTAAGCCAGTAAATGCAAAAAAATATCTTCGCATAAAAAATTCAAAATACAAACATCCACATTTTACAGTGACGTCACTTAATGACAACTAGCGGGTTCTAAGGTACACTTAGAGAAAACCCAGTTGCGAAACATTGTTTTCTTCTTTTGCAGCAGTCCCATATGGAGTCGAAAGATTATTTTCAGTTACACAACTCAAAAAATAATGTGCGCAAATATATTCAAAAAATTTGGAATGACGGACGTTTTTGGCGAAAAGACTTTTGATTGTGATCCAAAAATTTTATCGCCAAAATCAATCAATCAAATTTATCAATCAAAATTAAAGACGATTTCACTTCATGGCAATAAGCAGGCCGTAAGGGACGCGTAGACAAAACCGGTTGCCAAATGTTGTTTTCTTCTTCTGCAGCAGTCCCATACGGAAATCAAAGATTATTTCCATGAACTAACCAGCTCTAGAATCACATGAGTCAAATATATTCAAAAAGTTTAGCATAACAAAAATATTTTAAAATTCCATGAGCATTTGAATTGCAATGTAACAATTTTACCGCGAAAGTTTATTTCATTGATTTTAAGGTGATGAAATGCGTACTAGCCGCACTTCTTCTTTTGCCACTTGCAGCTGGGCAACGCTCGCCAGAAACCTACCCAAATCCGCCTCGCGTCTGGCTTGTTCCCATTTTTCAGAAAATAAGTAAATATGCGTGATGATCAGTAGTTTTGGTTGGAAGATTTTTTTGTTTTGCGCCAAAAATATTAAGGAGTGGCACATTTTCGAGTCTATGCAGAAACGGCCGATTTTAGGGGGAAGGGGGACATTTTTCCCCAATTTCCATACCCTCCCCGTCGGGGAGTCCACGAAATATTCATGTGAAAAAGAAAAAAATTTCCGTTTTATAAAAAAAATTTCGCTCGCTAATTTACCAATTTCTTTGAAAGTATATAAACTAATTTAAAAGGAATTTTTTGTAGGTATAGGATTTAATTTTTAGCTAAATTTGCTTATATTTCTTTATTTGATGCACTAAAAGATATAATCTTGAAGATAGATTCTTACAAAATAGTTTCTTGTAAGATACGGGGGGAAATTTTTGAAGGAGGTATTGAGTAAAATTTGGTCCCAGTTTCCCCCTTCTCCAAAACAAAACAGACCGCCCTTGCTATGCAGGCTGCTGATGCTGGCTTGCCGTCCAACGCAACCGATCTTGTCCATCCCAGACGGTAGCTAGCCTATCTATCCGCTTCAGCTAGGGAAATAATGTTGTCGGCAGTAATTCTAGAATGATAAACTCAGCAAAGATTCGAGCTGGACTCATGGCCGCTGCCGCAGGCTACCTCTCCTACAAGGCAGGAAAAGCCGTCCTTAGACGTATGGCTTTCACACTCTTTCAGATGGATTCTGATATTCTTGCGCCTCTCATGTTTCGGGATAAGAACCGACACAATATTGCCAGGAAGCAGCAGGTTTCTGGAATACAATCAACGACGCTACTACTGGGATGCCGAGTACTACAGGCTTAGCGGGGTTGGTCAATGGCTGCAATCACTCATGCATTCCTTAATTTCAACCTTTTTCTACACCAAAATTGGGTGGGGAACTAAATTGTTGCATTTACAAACTATTGCAGAGCATGCTTTGGGAATTTTTCCTTAATTTGGTATCAGAATTCCTGCCTAAGGTATGATCAAAAATGTGTGCAGGAAAACGGCACTCAGTGCACCTACGGCCTGAGCAGTGAGGATGGAGCGATGGCCAACATCTTCACCAGCGCCTATCAGCCCATTCACAGCCTCACCTTCAACTGTCCCGCGTTGTCTTCTTTCCTTCAGTTGCTTCTGCAGTCTTCAGTCTTCCTGCCTAAGGTATGATCAAAAATGTGTGCAGGAAAACGGCACTCAGTGCACCTACGGCCTGAGCAGTGAGGATGGAGCGATGGCCAACATCTTCACCAGCGCCTATCAGCCCATTCACAGCCTCACCTTCAACTGTCCCGCGTTGTCTTCTTTCCTTCAGTTGCTTCTGCAGTCTTCAGTCTTCCTGCCTAAGGTATGATCAAAAATGTGTGCAGGAAAACGGCACTCAGTGCACCTACGGCCTGAGCAGTGAGGATGGAGCGATGGCCAACATCTTCACCAGCGCCTATCAGCCCATTCACAGCCTCACCTTCAACTGTCCCGCGTTGTCTTCTTTCCTTCAGTTGCTTCTGCAGTCATAGATGCTAGTTGTAAGGACGGAGCGATGCTGTGAGCTGGCCGCTATTCATTTAATGGTGCCATTCATATGAGTCAGGCAATATCACCGACGATTTGGGGGGTATTCATAAAATGGGCAAATGTCAGTGATATTGCCAAATTTCAATTCATTTATGCTCGACATGTCACCGACATGTCGATTAAGACTTTGATAACTTTTATCACCGATAAATCAGGTTCAATTCATTTAATACCCAATATCACCGACATTTGCCCGACAGGGATAGGGCTGTCGGGCAGTTATCGACCAGGCATGTTTTATTGATTCTGGTGACTTTTAAACATGATTTAAGGTAAGTATACGCTTTAGATAAGTAAATACGGTTTCTTAATATTTTTGTTTCGTGATAATTTTTTGTTTCTTAATATTTACTTAGTTTTCTTTCTATATCACCGACAATTGCCTGATAAATGAGGGGCTGTCGGGACTAGACCATGAAAGGTGACCAAAGGTTATTTTTCACTCTTTTTTGGTTCCAATTCAGCTGAAATATCCTAGCTTTTTCAAGTCAAGCCGAACTCCTGAACCATTGTAAGCTTCAATTTCTTACAATAAATCTATTTTCCCACCAAGCTGTTATTATCGATTAAGCATGAAGTAATTTCAGTTCATAAATACGCTGATTTGTCAGTGATTTCATTTGAACGGAAATAAATTATCCACCGATATTATCGGTGGATTCTCGGTGATCATATGAATAGCGGCCTGGACTGTTGCCCCGACCCAGACTCGGATGACAGTCTAGCTGTGCTCCTTTACAAGGGGCTTCGTGCTGCGATTGATTTTTTCGCAAAATTGCTTGTCTGATCCAACATAACTGAAATCCGAAGAAACTGGAAAGACGTTAGAAATGAAAGATAACCTCTCTTTTAAAAGTCTGCAACCAAGCACAATAAAGTAAAAAGAGAAAATATTTCGAGTCATAAATCCAGGTCTCTTTGGGCAAAGTTTCGTTTCTAAATTCCTTTTCTTGCATAAGAGTTGAAATAAGACAGCTTAAGAGTTGAAATGAGTGCAAGATATCAGTTCAAATCAAATAGCTCAAAATAGAAGGCTTGTGCGTCCTTTAGCACCTGGGCCAGCGCTTTTACGAGCGCCCAGTAAACTGCGCAGTTAAGGTGCGCTGCCCGATTCGGGACTGCCCAATCGCAGTGATTCCAATCCGCCCGGCAAAAGGATCCTGAAACAAAGGTCGTCGACGGGATGAGCGGCTTTGTGGGCATCAAATTCTGCCCGGAATGGTGCAAATATTTCTTCCTTATCTTTATTTTATTTATATTTGAAAATATTTAGATTACTTCCATTTCTCGATTTTATTCTAGCTGTTTTGATATTCTAAGCAATTTGATTGTTCTGCATGGCCTATGAATATATTTAAATTAATCCATTTTTGTTTATTTTTCGAGGCATGTTTCACCCCCCTATAGGGGGGGTCACATCCGGATGCAGCCCCCCCCTATAGGGGGGTCACATCCGGATGCAGCCCCCCCTGTAGAGGGGGCCACATCCGGATGCAGCCCCCCCTATAGAGGGGGCCACATCCGGATGCAGCCCCCTCTATAGGGGGGGCCACATCCAGGCTGACAAATTTTTCATTTAAGGTGTTCTTAGTGCAAATTATCTTATGTTCTTTTGTTGTTGTAGTTAGCGAGAAATACAGCGCATATGAAAAGGCAGTTTGGTCATGATAGGCAATGAAAAGAAATAAGAGCTGAGAGATAGCACAACAGTGGCACTGGTCGCAAGTCAATGACAGCACTTAGGACAAATATACTTAACATTGGCACAAGTAATACGAGAAATATCTTTGGACGAAAGAAGTGAGCAGGCAGCCTTAGTATGGTTCCGAAGGCTGCAGGAATCACACTGGACGAATTCTTCCGCCTTAAGGCTCAGCAGCCCACAGCAGAACCAGGTGAGGTAGGAGAAGGGAGGAGATGGCGGAAATTGAAATTTGAAATTGAAAAAATTGAAACATCAGACTGGTGGATTTGTGCGAAATTGGAAAAAAAAATTTCAATTTGATGGCCAGATTCATGTTCAGCTTCAAAAGTTACCTACTGGGGCCCAAAATTTAGAACCGAATCCCAAAAATGACCCATAACTCACAGTTTGAGCAGTGAAACATCTGGGTCATAACTCGAGAGCAAGACAAGTGCGACAATTGAGCTTTCATGCTGTACATCAATAGAATGCCTTTGAACACTTTAAATGAAAAATTTGTCAGCCTGGATGTGGCCCCCCCTATAGAGGGGGCTGCATCCGGATGTGGCCCCCTCTATAGGGGGGGCTGCATCCGGATGTGGCCCCCTCTACAGGGGGGGCTGCATCCGGATGTGACCCCCCCTATAGGGGGGGAAAACATTCCTGTATTTTTCTAGTTTTTTGAAATTCTAAGCAATTTGTTTGTTCTGCAGGGCCATTGAATATATTTATGTGATTTCCATTTCTTGATTATTATTCTAGTTTTTTTGAAATTCAAAGTAATTTGATCGGCCGATGACTACAGCAGCTTTTTTCAGCAACAACATGCTGTACCCGAAGGAGGACAAGGAGAACAAGGTCCTGCTGTACGCCTGCCGCAACTGCGATCACAAAGAGCCCGCCGACAACCCCTGCATCTACGTCAACAAAATCCTTCACGAAGTGGAGTGAGTCACTATTCCTGCTGCCCTATTTGGGGGAGGTGGAAGCAAAAGATTGCAGTGAGCTGACGCAGATAGTGGCCGATGTGATCCACGACCCCACGCTGCCTAAGACGGAGGACCACCCTTGCCCCATGTGCGGACACAAGGAGGCCGTCTTCTTCCAGGCTCAGACTTCCCGGGCCGAGGTTTATCATTTCACTGATAAAATGTCTTCATTTTTGATAAAATGGTAGCAAGGACAAAATGTCTTAATCTTTGGCCATTTTTAGGACTGCAGCAGTTTTAAAATAACTCTTTAAACTTGATGATGTTCGTTCTTTGCCTAGGTGAGCTGGTTAGCCCATGGCGTTGTATGCGGTGAACATACAATTAAGTCTGATTTTCGCTTAAACATATGCTGCAAAATCAATTTTGATCCACCGGTTAAAATTTTGCCTTTGTAGTCCGTATACTGGCAAAAATAGTTTGGACTTTACAGGGCAATTTCCATACGGCTTAAGTAATACTCTGCCATACCAAATTCCTCTATTCGACCTAGCTTGTGCCTAAGAAGGGGGCAATTGAAGGAAGAGATGCGGCTCTATTACGTCTGCACCAATCCCACCTGCACACATCGCTGGACGGAATGATATTTTCTCCTTCTTTATTTCGTTTTGCCAGTGTTGTTTGCTATTCTCTTTAATCCTCTAATAATCGAGTATTAGGGCTGTTGGTGTTTAGGCACCATATCTGCATTTTCGGCATTGAACACACCAGCAACTCATTGCATTGCATTTTGCTGAAAAAATAGAACAAGAAACGGCCAGATTTCTTTCGCGGAAATTAAATGAGGTCATGTAAAGTAAATTAAATGCAAATGACTTTTTTGAGCAACTTGTAAAAAAAATTCGCTTAATATGTTTACAACCAAGCTTATGCAAAATTTTGCTCATTTGTTCGACTAAAGGAGCGATTTTTCAGAAATCGTGAATTCTTTGTTACCTAAGTCAGGGCGATAACGGTTTTGACCAAACAAGGAGAAAGTATGCGGGAATGATAGACTTCTTTTTTGCAGCCGGCATGCCTGAGCCCCACCCAAGTCTGTAAGCTAAGTCGAGCATTAGCTAGCAATCAAAAACCTGCATAGATGTTGATCCTCCTAATGACATGTTTGGCAACTGCTGCTTTTGCTGTCGATTATGTAAAGCTGAATCAAGCTGAACTCAGCGAAGTGCACCATATATGCGGCATTCCGGTAAAAAACTCTCTTAGATCCTCCTTAATTTTCCCAACCTGATTCTTCAAGTTATCTCCTTTAAAACATAATACCTTAAAAATTGATTTAAATTAAGTTCATTATATCTGAAATGGTTTTGGCTCAAAGCAGTTATTAAATCGAAAAAAACCTAAATTTAAAATTTTATTCGAATAGGCAGTCATCAGGCTTCGCGTTTGCAGACAAAGAGGTCGAAAGGAGCAACCTGGAAAATGGCCTGTGATCGAGGCAGCATAAGTTGCCCAGCAGTTGGTAGCGGTGACTTCCCTTGGGCATTGCATATCAGCCTTTACTACTTCGAAACTTGGAGTATGTCCATTAGCACTAGGAAAATTTGCCGCAAACTGACCAACCTAAGAACCTAGAGAGCCAGCCTAGGGAGCAATTACGGATTCCAAGGGTCCCAATTTATTATAGATACTTGAATACTTCAAATAGATTAACGGTGTCTGCGCTACTTCAGCGTCATTATGGACTTTGTACATCTGGACCTTATCATCTACCTATTTAGCAGTCCCCTTTGGCTTTGCTCAGTCAGTGTATCTCAAATGTAGAACTAGTAAAGAAACGGAAGGTGTGCTGGTCTCTGGCGGACACAATGCTTAAGATCTCCAACATGCTCAGCCCCAGCTTCACGCACTAGCTCACCGTCGCTCACTTTGGCGACGTCGCACAGCCCACCACCTTCCCCTGCGGCTATGTTACAGACTACGCTTTTCCCTCCCTCCCATCCTGGAGTGGATTAGCGCAGCGCTTGGTAGCAGCTTCGTCGGGTTCTGGCTTTTCAGCTAGTACCCCTTCAATCAACCTCACTGACAGCAGCTTCGGCTGCAGCTTCCGCGCCAAGTCTACACCAGCTTGCTCTCCAGCCAGGACAAAAGGAGTGCACACCTTTCCTCTTGTTTTCGGTTTCCAAAAAGGCTGCTGGAGAGGACAGCTATGAGCGCTCGAGTTCGACTTTCCTGCACCTGCATTTTGGCCTTGCTGCCAATCTGCCTCAGCCAGTACTCATCACTTCAACTTTTGACTTTGAAGCAGCGATCGGCATTCGAAAACTTTTCGGTGTTTTTCGCTTTCGCAGCTCAGTTTTGACTGCAATCTCAGCTTGTTTACTGCAAGAGCGGGCATTGACGCTGCAAGCGTTGATCAACAGCCTGCAGTGAACCAAGCTTATCTGGCCTAGGCTGCAGTGAGCCTAGGGCCTTCATCTGCCTCTGCTCTCTTGTTTTCCCCGCCCCCTGCAGGAGGCACTGATTACTACAGTCCTCTCCCAGTATACAGCGACGGCTGCGCTGGGTCCAGGGGTTGCAAGGTAAACAGGTCAACGGACCTGCCCCTTGCCTACAGAGCTGGAGAAGAGCGATAGCAGCGCCCGGCGCTTGAGCTACTGCTTCTCGTGGGGATATGTGCCTGATAAAGGGCATATGGACGGCCATTCCTCAAAGAGGCCCCCCACAACTCAACAGTTGCAAGAGCTTATCTTGTAACTCAAACAAACCCGACCTAGGGCGGGCCCTGCTTGAGGGCCCTTAATCAGCTCCCGCATGCTCCCATAAAAAGGGGCCTGTGGTGGCCAGTCTCTCACTTGCTCTCTCTCTCTCTCTCGCTCTCTCGCACAGCTACCCCATCGGCTCTACGTTCGTCTCATGCGAGCTATGCGTCCCTCGTCTACTCCCTCCAAGGCTTCCAAGGTTCCCCGGTCGCCGTCCGGCATGGTGAAGGCCACCAAGTCTAAGAAGAAGGTGGTGAAGACGCTGGTGCAGCCGGACTCCACGGTGGAGTTGGTGGAGAAGCGGAAGAAGCCCGCGCCCAACCCCGGCTCCGAGACCAAGTCTTTGCTCAGCTCCGCATCCTCCGGCGAAGTCCACCCTCCTCTCTCTCCTCATCCTAGCTCTCCTAACAACAATCGTGTCTTCAACACTTGGCTGTATGGGCAGCAAGTGGCTGGAGAGGAGATGAGTGAGGATATGGTGGAGGCTCTGGAAGCAGTGGAGGCGGCCTTGAAGGAGACCAAAGGCGAGGCCATCCTGATGCCCGGAGGAGACCTCCACGAGTCCGGAGAGGAGGAGGAGATGGATGGCGCGGAGGAGAAGGACGGGACGGAGGAGACGGGAGGCGAGGCGACTCCAGACACGTCCCTGGAGGAGGGGTTCCTCATCGTCGTGGACGAGGACTTGGAGGCCCAGGAGGAGCCGGAGGAAGCCCCTCCAATCCTGGAAGCCGAGGTCACCGTCCACACGGACCCCGACACCGAGGCCTACGACCCCGCCGAGCCTCTCTCCCCCATCTTCCCGGCAGAGGCCCTCCCTCCGCCCCTCTCTCCGACCCCCGGCACCACTCCGGCGGCTTCTCCGCCCCCCACTCAACGCCCCACCTCTCTGCCCCTTTCCAAGGGCGCCGTGAAGGTGGTGGCCACGCCGGCGGCCAACGGAGGAGAGTGGAGAAAGGCGCAACCGACACGCCGCGCGCCCCCTCCTCCCTCCTTCCCCCCTCCCCCGCCCCCAAAGGCTGTCTCCCCTCCCCTTCCCCCGCCTCCCCCTCCAACGGCGCAGGAATGCTGGGCGGATCGCGCTCTGGAAGGAGCTCCGCCGCCCCCACCCCCCGCCCCTCAGGAGGCTACGGAAGCCTCCACTTCGGCGGCGGCGAGTCCGGTGCCCGAGGAGGAGGAGAAGGAGGAGGAGAAGGAGGAGGAGAAGGAGGAGCCCTTCCCACCCCCGCTCCTGGACAAAGTCTCCAGCGCCGTTCGGGTAGGCATCTTTACCCATCTGAGTGGCTGTAGGCAGGAGGGTGTAAGGCTGCACAGCCTTCCCAAGTGGGTGCCAGAGTGAGCTCTGACAGAGAAGGAAGGGCAGGAGGACCTTGAAGAGAGGTTGGCGGCTGCGGAGGAGGTGCGTCGACGCTGCGTGGACATCATCTCCTGCTTCCAGCAGATGCTGTGGGAGTCGGAGGATGAAAGGGACCTCTTGAAGAAGGAGGTCCAGGACATGCGAGAGGTCTATGAGATGAACGAGAGACTCCGCGACTACAACAATGACCTCGGCAAGGACCTTGAAGGCACTCGAAGACGCCTTTCCAACCTCTACAAGAGCCTCAAAGCGCCCCAGGGTCACCCCTTCAGTTTGCAGGTTTCGGAGCTGACAGCCCGGAACCAGCAGCTGATGCAGGAGGTGGCCCACCTCCAGCGGCTCCTCTCAGGCACGGTCGACCAACAGCAGTGCCTGATGCAGCTGGAGGCGGAGAACGCGACGCTGGAGGCGACCCAGCTCTCCCACCAGGAGCACCTGGACATCATCAAGGAGCTGGACACCAACATCGCCCACAAGAAGGCCCTCTCTGAGATCTACGAACACGTCACCCAGATCAACCAGAAGTTCGTGGGTCTCCCTCCCTTCCGCTTCTACTCCGCCACCGGCGACCACGCCATCAACCGGGCCCTCCGTCACGAGGCCAACACTGAAGCCAAGGCGGAGGAGGCTACGGAGGAGGAGGGGAGGGAGGAGGCCGAGCCGAAGGTGGAGGAGAAGAGGGCGGTGAAGAAGGGCACGGAGGCCCGCGGCTCCACGCACTACGCGGAGATCTCCATCGCCACCAAGGTCACCACCAAAGTCGCCCTCCACTCCCCCTTCCCCCCTTCCCCCACCCTCAGTCTCTTGCGCGTCGCAGGAAGTCAAGACCACCAACTACACCCTCCGTGCCAGGGTGGGAAAGGCCTCCCCAAAAGGCCGCCCCCCAAGCCCTCATCCTCAACCGCGCCAACCAAGACACCCCTCCCAAGAGACATCATGGGAAAGCGGAGCAAGCCGAAACAATCCTCCCTTCTTCTGACTAACTGAACCAAGAAATACACACACACACACACACACACACACACACACACACACACACACACACACACACACACACACACACACACACACACACACACACACACACACACACACACACACACACACACACACACACACACACACACACACACACACACACACACACACACATATATATATATATATATATATATATATATATATATATATATATATATATATATATATATATATATATATATATATATATATATATATATATATATATATATATATATATATATATATATATATATATATATATATATATATATATATATATATATATATATATATATATATATATATATATATATATATATATATATATATATATATATATATATATATATATATATATATATATATATATATATATATATATATATATATATATATATATATATATATATATATATATATATATATATATATATATATATATATATATATATATATATATATATATATATATATATATATATATATATATATATATATATATATATATATATATATATGTCTGGAAATGCTGGGAACGGGCGAATTCTCAACGGATCTGGACAAACTTTTTTTTTCCTGAAAGGTAATGCAATTTTAGGAAGATCTGGAGGGGTAGACCCGGTTTCCGAGCATTTGAAACATTATTTTTTTGGGTAGAAAGGTTTAAACATTGCAATATATAGTTTTTGCGCTGTAGCACCTGTAATCTTGAGAATTGCACAGACAACTTGTGTTTTTTTGTTCACAAGTTGTATATAACGATTCCAAATCTGTGCTTACTTTTGAAAATGGTTGAGAAACCACAGACTTGCCCTCTTGAGTGACAAACTTTCATGCATGACAATATCATCAATAATTAGTAGCAGCTGAACGGCTGATAAATGAACAAAACACTTGAGTTTTTTTGTTCACAAGTCGTATATAACGATTCCAAATCTGTGCTTACTTTTGAAAATGGTTGAGAAACCACAGACTTGCCCTCTTGAGTGACAAACTTTCATGCATGACAATAGCATCAATAATTAGTAGCAGCTGAACGGCTGATAATTGAACAGAACACTTGAGTTTGTTTGTTCACAAGTCGTATATAACGATTCCAAATCTGTGCTTACTTTTGAAAATGGTTGAGAAACCACAGACTTGCCCTCTTGAGTGACAAACTTTCACGCACAGCAATGTCATCAATAATCAGTAACAGCTGAACGGCTAAGAATTGAACAGAGGACTTAAGTTTTTTTGTTCACAACTCATATATAGCGATTCCAAATATGTGCTTGCTTTCGAAATTGGTTGAGAAACCACAGACTTATTCTCTTGAGTGACAAACTTTCATGCACAGCAATGTCATCAATAATCGGTAACTGCTGAACGGCTAAGAATTGAACAGAGGACTTGAGTTTTTTTGTTCACAAGTCATATATAGCGATTCCAAATCTGTGCTTACTTTCGAAAATGGTTGAGAAACCACAGACTTATTCTCTTGAGTGACAAAATTCCATGCATTCATATTGTGTTCAAAATTCAAAAATTCATATATA
>JASANA010006575.1:0-43243 GCA_030248095.1 Ptycholaimellus sp. GST1_10
TAAATGGATGAATAAAAATGGAAATTTGTAAGCATCTCGATTGTTTTTGCAATCTACAATATAATTTAATGTAATTGTGTAAAATATCGAAAACTGCTGTTTTGTCAATCAGTAAGATTGTAGATATTATATTCAACACATGCAATACTATTAGCAAAATTACCAGCCATAAAAATTTCCAATGCTTTCAAATTTTTGACTTAGACACTTTGACGTATGTTTGTATAATATCTTAGCAATCATTGATTCTTTAGGCTTTAGAAATAGAATCAGTTTGTAAGCTCTAATTTGGTTTTCACAGGGTGCCAGCTCACAATTTTGAATGCTCCCACTCAAAGGCATGTAACTCATGAAGAAATTAACCAAAACAAATAAAAATTGAAAGGCTTGTTAAGGTAGCTTAGAGGAATATTGTGTTAAAATTTCAAGCATTAATCTTATTACGGGCCCAAGATATTGAGGTTCAAACTTCGTCAAAATTGGCGCGCCGCACCCGGTAGGTCCCTTGGAATGGATGATCGGTGAAATGGATCCAACGCTAGGGGGAAATCGACTGGTGTTGTAAATCGTCATTGTGTCCCTGTGGTGTAATGTGGTGATTGTGATTGCAGAGCAGCCGTTGTATGGGCGGATGTATGTATATTCTAAAACGTCAGGGTGTATACAAATTCAGGGTGTATAAAATTGTGTTAAAGACCCTTTGTCATGCTGTTTGTCCTGTACATTGTACCATTTACCAGCCACTGATTTGCAAATTGTGCAGGATGGTGCCAGCAGACGCAATCTAGATATTTAAAGCACCTAAACCAGCAGTTCATGGAGATTTAGCAGTGCATCTACGGACAGTTACCCCAGGGTGATAAGACCATGCTGGTGGAGGAGAACCATAACCCAACCAGTCATCCACAAGAGGGCCAAATGATTATACGAATGAACCGGACACGGGTGGCATACCCCATTTCATACCCCATTGAACACACAGCAAACTGGACTGACAGAAGTTGCCAGTCATAAAGGACCTGGCAGAGAGGCACATCTGATCCCTTGCCTCCCCGGCAGAGCCTTTGTGGACTCACTCCCTCCTCCTTGTTACAGCCTGGCCGAACGCTCAAAGCAATTGGCATTTGCCTGCTCGGCCATTCAATGTCGCCGTTTTTCCATGTCTGAGAGAGAACGAAAGTCATCCTTGATGCTGAAAAGTGTTGGAAATATTTTGCTTCACTCTTCAGGAAAGTGATAACTAAAAACATTTTTAAAAATATAACTAAATTCGATTTTTGATGCCTGAAAAGGCTGGCAATGCTTGAGTCAGGTGTTCTCTGCCCGCACCTCCAATTTGATAGCCTTGCCTGGTCGAATTGGGTGCCACTCTTTCAGAGCCCCCAACCAAGTTCTCTTGTTATTTGTATAAATCAAAAGCTTCACAGCTGCCTTTTGTAAATACGCGGGCCTTCTTCTAGTCTGCATATTTCAAATGAGAAACATCGATAAGCGATTGAAATGATGTTCTGAAAAGAACATTGTGTGAATCTGAAATCTTAAATCTAGCCATCCTGTCCCTGGTCCTCCAACCCCAGCCGTCCAGCTCTGTACCGACAGCAAACCCAGATCAAGATCGAGGAGAACTACAAGAAGGGCAGATGATACGTTAACTCCTAATCCCATTTGGTGACACATTTGGATGATAAAAGCGGGCATTACTAAACATGGCAAATGAAAATACAGGCAATATGGTGGGATAACCGGCACAGAAGGCTAATTTAAATGGAAACACATAGTTGCTGTATAGGCCAGAATCTGGTCCCTTCATTGTCTCAGTCCATGTAAAAACATCCTGCTGGTGTTGCTCATCTAATTTCAATAAATCTAAAGCGAAGCCATCCACGGGGTTTGATACCAAGTCATTGTACTGTTGAAGGATCATTGTTTTTGTATCTATACCTTGATTTGTGAGATTATTCATAGTTCATTTGAGTCTAATGTTTATTTGATTTCTGATGCGTATAATTCAATTTTAATACAATCTTTATTATACCCAGCTGCTACTTATTATTTTTCACCAAATCGTGCCCTTTTTGCCAGAGCATTTAGAGGTATGGCAAATGCGCGCTCCATTGTTTGACCTCGCCTAAGCTTACATAAATCGTTGAATATCTTGCCCGCAATACAATTAATACAAATCCTAATTAATACGCAATGATGTTCCGTGGCCACCCGGATGGCTTCCTCAACGTACACAAAGCCCACCACAGACTGCACCTTTTCGTAGCAACATCAATCATAGATGATCTGAAGTGACATGTTGGTCAAGAATACTCCTGGCACTGTTGGGACCAGCCTTGATGTTCCGAATCGTTGGTTGCATGGGCCAGAGTGCAGGGTCGACTGTGATGCCCTTGTGCCAAAGAACCCCAGATTGTGCATGCTGTCACCTCTTCCATCAAGCATCTCCATGCTGAAAAGGCGGACACAGTTCCCGAGGGAACATATTTTTTAAAATCCTTTTTGAATCTAAAGCGAACTGCATACTTGGATTTGGCCCAAACGAAGCAGCTCAAATAATCGCTGCCTTGTAACTCCGCGGCATGGTTGAGCGCTCGTTCTTGCCGCGATGCTTTCCAAATTCCTTCTAAAAACCTAAGCCTCCTGAATCGTCTGGAGTAGATTAGTGATATCTAACGGATGTACTAGGTGTAAAAAATTGTGCTTAATCCGATGGTGTGTTCAGTTTTTGAATGTTGTCAACAAAATTTTTCAATATTGATGTTCCAAAAGTCGCGGCGCGGACGGCCTTCAGCAATTTGCGCTCGTCCGCGCCGCGACTTTTTGAACCTCAGTTTCTAAAAACTTTGTTGACAACTTTGAAAAACTGAGTATACCATCGGATTCAACACAATTTTCTACATCTAGAACAGCCGTTAGATTTCCCAATACAGCCGTTAGAGAATCAGTATATTGAAAATTGATCCTTGCAACTAAACAAACAAAAATCCCAGTAGAACGTAGCCATAAGCTTAGGGCATTTTTTTGAACAAACAAAACCAAAGTTTAGAAAAATGAAAATTTGTTCTCCTGGGTTGTGTGCATAATGGCATATATTTTTTAAAATCCTTTTTGAATCTAAAGCGAACTGCATACTTGGATTTGGCCCAAACGAAGCAGCTCAAATAATCGCTGCCTTGTAACTCCGCGGCATGGTTGAGCGCTCGTTCTTGCCGCGATGCTTTCCAAATTCCTTCTAAAAACCTAAGCCTCCTGAATCGTCTGGAGTAGATTAGTGATATCTAACGGATGTACTAGGTGTAAAAAATTGTGCTTAATCCGATGGTGTGTTCAGTTTTTGAATGTTGTCAACAAAATTTTTCAATATTGATGTTCCAAAAGTCGCGGCGCGGACGGCCTTCAGCAATTTGCGCTCGTCCGCGCCGCGACTTTTTGAACCTCAGTTTCTAAAAACTTTGTTGACAACTTTGAAAAACTGAGTATACCATCGGATTCAACACAATTTTCTACATCTAGAACAGCCGTTAGATTTCCCAATACAGCCGTTAGAGAATCAGTATATTGAAAATTGATCCTTGCAACTAAACAAACAAAAATCCCAGTAGCACGTAGCCATAAGCTTAGGGCATTTTTTTGAACAAACAAAACCAAAGTTTAGAAAAATGAAAATTTGTTCTCCTGGGTTGTGTGCATAATGGCATATATTTTTTAAAATCCTTTTTGAATCTAAAGCGAACTGCATACTTGGATTTGGCCCAAACGAAGCAGCTCAAATAATCGCTGCCTTGTAACTCCGCGGCATGGTTGAGCGCTCGTTCTTGCCGCGATGCTTTCCAAATTCCTTCTAAAAACCTAAGCCTCCTGAATCGTCTGGAGTAGATTAGTGATATCTAACGGATGTACTAGGTGTAAAAAATTGTGCTTAATCCGATGGTGTGTTCAGTTTTTGAATGTTGTCAACAAAATTTTTCAATATTGATGTTCCAAAAGTCGCGGCGCGGACGGCCTTCAGCAATTTGCGCTCGTCCGCGCCGCGACTTTTTGAACCTCAGTTTCTAAAAACTTTGTTGACAACTTTGAAAAACTGAGTATACCATCGGATTCAACACAATTTTCTACATCTAGAACAGCCGTTAGATTTCCCAATACAGCCGTTAGAGAATCAGTATATTGAAAATTGATCCTTGCAACTAAACAAACAAAAATCCCAGTAGCACGTAGCCATAAGCTTAGGGCATTTTTTTGAACAAACAAAACCAAAGTTTAGAAAAATGAAAATTTGTTCTCCTGGGTTGTGTGCATAATGGCATATATTTTTTAAAATCCTTTTTGAATCTAAAGCGAACTGCATACTTGGATTTGGCCCAAACGAAGCAGCTCAAATAATCGCTGCCTTGTAACTCCGCGGCATGGTTGAGCGCTCGTTCTTGCCGCGATGCTTTCCAAATTCCTTCTAAAAACCTAAGCCTCCTGAATCGTCTGGAGTAGATTAGTGATATCTAACGGATGTACTAGGTGTAAAAAATTGTGCTTAATCCGATGGTGTGTTCAGTTTTTGAATGTTGTCAACAAAATTTTTCAATATTGATGTTCCAAAAGTCGCGGCGCGGACGGCCTTCAGCAATTTGCGCTCGTCCGCGCCGCGACTTTTTGAACCTCAGTTTCTAAAAACTTTGTTGACAACTTTGAAAAACTGAGTATACCATCGGATTCAACACAATTTTCTACATCTAGAACAGCCGTTAGATTTCCCAATACAGCCGTTAGAGAATCAGTATATTGAAAATTGATCCTTGCAACTAAACAAACAAAAATCCCAGTAGCACGTAGCCATAAGCTTAGGGCATTTTTTTGAACAAACAAAACCAAAGTTTAGAAAAATGAAAATTTGTTCTCCTGGGTTGTGTGCATAATGGCATATATTTTTTAAAATCCTTTTTGAATCTAAAGCGAACTGCATACTTGGATTTGGCCCAAACGAAGCAGCTCAAATAATCGCTGCCTTGTAACTCCGCGGCATGGTTGAGCGCTCGTTCTTGCCGCGATGCTTTCCAAATTCCTTCTAAAAACCTAAGCCTCCTGAATCGTCTGGAGTAGATTAGTGATATCTAACGGATGTACTAGGTGTAAAAAATTGTGCTTAATCCGATGGTGTGTTCAGTTTTTGAATGTTGTCAACAAAATTTTTCAATATTGATGTTCCAAAAGTCGCGGCGCGGACGGCCTTCAGCAATTTGCGCTCGTCCGCGCCGCGACTTTTTGAACCTCAGTTTCTAAAAACTTTGTTGACAACTTTGAAAAACTGAGTATACCATCGGATTCAACACAATTTTCTACATCTAGAACAGCCGTTAGATTTCCCAATACAGCCGTTAGAGAATCAGTATATTGAAAATTGATCCTTGCAACTAAACAAACAAAAATCCCAGTAGCACGTAGCCATAAGCTTAGGGCATTTTTTTGAACAAACAAAACCAAAGTTTAGAAAAATGAAAATTTGTTCTCCTGGGTTGTGTGCATAATGGCATATATTTTTTAAAATCCTTTTTGAATCTAAAGCGAACTGCATACTTGGATTTGGCCCAAACGAAGCAGCTCAAATAATCGCTGCCTTGTAACTCCGCGGCATGGTTGAGCGCTCGTTCTTGCCGCGATGCTTTCCAAATTCCTTCTAAAAACCTAAGCCTCCTGAATCGTCTGGAGTAGATTAGTGATATCTAACGGATGTACTAGGTGTAAAAAATTGTGCTTAATCCGATGGTGTGTTCAGTTTTTGAATGTTGTCAACAAAATTTTTCAATATTGATGTTCCAAAAGTCGCGGCGCGGACGGCCTTCAGCAATTTGCGCTCGTCCGCGCCGCGACTTTTTGAACCTCAGTTTCTAAAAACTTTGTTGACAACTTTGAAAAACTGAGTATACCATCGGATTCAACACAATTTTCTACATCTAGAACAGCCGTTAGATTTCCCAATACAGCCGTTAGAGAATCAGTATATTGAAAATTGATCCTTGCAACTAAACAAACAAAAATCCCAGTAGCACGTAGCCATAAGCTTAGGGCATTTTTTTGAACAAACAAAACCAAAGTTTAGAAAAATGAAAATTTGTTCTCCTGGGTTGTGTGCATAATGGCATATATTTTTTAAAATCCTTTTTGAATCTAAAGCGAACTGCATACTTGGATTTGGCCCAAACGAAGCAGCTCAAATAATCGCTGCCTTGTAACTCCGCGGCATGGTTGAGCGCTCGTTCTTGCCGCGATGCTTTCCAAATTCCTTCTAAAAACCTAAGCCTCCTGAATCGTCTGGAGTAGATTAGTGATATCTAACGGATGTACTAGGTGTAAAAAATTGTGCTTAATCCGATGGTGTGTTCAGTTTTTGAATGTTGTCAACAAAATTTTTCAATATTGATGTTCCAAAAGTCGCGGCGCGGACGGCCTTCAGCAATTTGCGCTCGTCCGCGCCGCGACTTTTTGAACCTCAGTTTCTAAAAACTTTGTTGACAACTTTGAAAAACTGAGTATACCATCGGATTCAACACAATTTTCTACATCTAGAACAGCCGTTAGATTTCCCAATACAGCCGTTAGAGAATCAGTATATTGAAAATTGATCCTTGCAACTAAACAAACAAAAATCCCAGTAGCACGTAGCCATAAGCTTAGGGCATTTTTTTGAACAAACAAAACCAAAGTTTAGAAAAATGAAAATTTGTTCTCCTGGGTTGTGTGCATAATGGCATATATTTTTTAAAATCCTTTTTGAATCTAAAGCGAACTGCATACTTGGATTTGGCCCAAACGAAGCAGCTCAAATAATCGCTGCCTTGTAACTCCGCGGCATGGTTGAGCGCTCGTTCTTGCCGCGATGCTTTCCAAATTCCTTCTAAAAACCTAAGCCTCCTGAATCGTCTGGAGTAGATTAGTGATATCTAACGGATGTACTAGGTGTAAAAAATTGTGCTTAATCCGATGGTGTGTTCAGTTTTTGAATGTTGTCAACAAAATTTTTCAATATTGATGTTCCAAAAGTCGCGGCGCGGACGGCCTTCAGCAATTTGCGCTCGTCCGCGCCGCGACTTTTTGAACCTCAGTTTCTAAAAACTTTGTTGACAACTTTGAAAAACTGAGTATACCATCGGATTCAACACAATTTTCTACATCTAGAACAGCCGTTAGATTTCCCAATACAGCCGTTAGAGAATCAGTATATTGAAAATTGATCCTTGCAACTAAACAAACAAAAATCCCAGTAGCACGTAGCCATAAGCTTAGGGCATTTTTTTGAACAAACAAAACCAAAGTTTAGAAAAATGAAAATTTGTTCTCCTGGGTTGTGTGCATAATGGCATATATTTTTTAAAATCCTTTTTGAATCTAAAGCGAACTGCATACTTGGATTTGGCCCAAACGAAGCAGCTCAAATAATCGCTGCCTTGTAACTCCGCGGCATGGTTGAGCGCTCGTTCTTGCCGCGATGCTTTCCAAATTCCTTCTAAAAACCTAAGCCTCCTGAATCGTCTGGAGTAGATTAGTGATATCTAACGGATGTACTAGGTGTAAAAAATTGTGCTTAATCCGATGGTGTGTTCAGTTTTTGAATGTTGTCAACAAAATTTTTCAATATTGATGTTCCAAAAGTCGCGGCGCGGACGGCCTTCAGCAATTTGCGCTCGTCCGCGCCGCGACTTTTTGAACCTCAGTTTCTAAAAACTTTGTTGACAACTTTGAAAAACTGAGTATACCATCGGATTCAACACAATTTTCTACATCTAGAACAGCCGTTAGATTTCCCAATACAGCCGTTAGAGAATCAGTATATTGAAAATTGATCCTTGCAACTAAACAAACAAAAATCCCAGTAGCACGTAGCCATAAGCTTAGGGCATTTTTTTGAACAAACAAAACCAAAGTTTAGAAAAATGAAAATTTGTTCTCCTGGGTTGTGTGCATAATGGCATATATTTTTTAAAATCCTTTTTGAATCTAAAGCGAACTGCATACTTGGATTTGGCCCAAACGAAGCAGCTCAAATAATCGCTGCCTTGTAACTCCGCGGCATGGTTGAGCGCTCGTTCTTGCCGCGATGCTTTCCAAATTCCTTCTAAAAACCTAAGCCTCCTGAATCGTCTGGAGTAGATTAGTGATATCTAACGGATGTACTAGGTGTAAAAAATTGTGCTTAATCCGATGGTGTGTTCAGTTTTTGAATGTTGTCAACAAAATTTTTCAATATTGATGTTCCAAAAGTCGCGGCGCGGACGGCCTTCAGCAATTTGCGCTCGTCCGCGCCGCGACTTTTTGAACCTCAGTTTCTAAAAACTTTGTTGACAACTTTGAAAAACTGAGTATACCATCGGATTCAACACAATTTTCTACATCTAGAACAGCCGTTAGATTTCCCAATACAGCCGTTAGAGAATCAGTATATTGAAAATTGATCCTTGCAACTAAACAAACAAAAATCCCAGTAGCACGTAGCCATAAGCTTAGGGCATTTTTTTGAACAAACAAAACCAAAGTTTAGAAAAATGAAAATTTGTTCTCCTGGGTTGTGTGCATAATGGCATATATTTTTTAAAATCCTTTTTGAATCTAAAGCGAACTGCATACTTGGATTTGGCCCAAACGAAGCAGCTCAAATAATCGCTGCCTTGTAACTCCGCGGCATGGTTGAGCGCTCGTTCTTGCCGCGATGCTTTCCAAATTCCTTCTAAAAACCTAAGCCTCCTGAATCGTCTGGAGTAGATTAGTGATATCTAACGGATGTACTAGGTGTAAAAAATTGTGCTTAATCCGATGGTGTGTTCAGTTTTTGAATGTTGTCAACAAAATTTTTCAATATTGATGTTCCAAAAGTCGCGGCGCGGACGGCCTTCAGCAATTTGCGCTCGTCCGCGCCGCGACTTTTTGAACCTCAGTTTCTAAAAACTTTGTTGACAACTTTGAAAAACTGAGTATACCATCGGATTCAACACAATTTTCTACATCTAGAACAGCCGTTAGATTTCCCAATACAGCCGTTAGAGAATCAGTATATTGAAAATTGATCCTTGCAACTAAACAAACAAAAATCCCAGTAGCACGTAGCCATAAGCTTAGGGCATTTTTTTGAACAAACAAAACCAAAGTTTAGAAAAATGAAAATTTGTTCTCCTGGGTTGTGTGCATAATGGCATATATTTTTTAAAATCCTTTTTGAATCTAAAGCGAACTGCATACTTGGATTTGGCCCAAACGAAGCAGCTCAAATAATCGCTGCCTTGTAACTCCGCGGCATGGTTGAGCGCTCGTTCTTGCCGCGATGCTTTCCAAATTCCTTCTAAAAACCTAAGCCTCCTGAATCGTCTGGAGTAGATTAGTGATATCTAACGGATGTACTAGGTGTAAAAAATTGTGCTTAATCCGATGGTGTGTTCAGTTTTTGAATGTTGTCAACAAAATTTTTCAATATTGATGTTCCAAAAGTCGCGGCGCGGACGACCTTCAGCAATTTGCGCTCGTCCGCGCCGCGACTTTTTGAACCTCAGTTTCTAAAAACTTTGTTGACAACTTTGAAAAACTGAGTATACCATCGGATTCAACACAATTTTCTACATCTAGAACAGCCGTTAGATTTCCCAATACAGCCGTTAGAGAATCAGTATATTGAAAATTGATCCTTGCAACTAAACAAACAAAAATCCCAGTAGCACGTAGCCATAAGCTTAGGGCATTTTTTTGAACAAACAAAACCAAAGTTTAGAAAAATGAAAATTTGTTCTCCTGGGTTGTGTGCATAATGGCATATATTTTTTAAAATCCTTTTTGAATCTAAAGCGAACTGCATACTTGGATTTGGCCCAAACGAAGCAGCTCAAATAATCGCTGCCTTGTAACTCCGCGGCATGGTTGAGCGCTCGTTCTTGCCGCGATGCTTTCCAAATTCCTTCTAAAAACCTAAGCCTCCTGAATCGTCTGGAGTAGATTAGTGATATCTAACGGATGTACTAGGTGTAAAAAATTGTGCTTAATCCGATGGTGTGTTCAGTTTTTGAATGTTGTCAACAAAATTTTTCAATATTGATGTTCCAAAAGTCGCGGCGCGGACGGCCTTCAGCAATTTGCGCTCGTCCGCGCCGCGACTTTTTGAACCTCAGTTTCTAAAAACTTTGTTGACAACTTTGAAAAACTGAGTATACCATCGGATTCAACACAATTTTCTACATCTAGAACAGCCGTTAGATTTCCCAATACAGCCGTTAGAGAATCAGTATATTGAAAATTTATCCTTGCAACTAAACAAACAAAAATCCCAGTAGCACGTAGCCATAAGCTTAGGGCATTTTTTTGAACAAACAAAACCAAAGTTTAGAAAAATGAAAATTTGTTCTTCTGGGTTGTGTGCATAATGGCATATATTTTTTAAAATCCTTTTTGAATCTAAAGCGAACTGCATACTTGGATTTGGCCCAAACGAAGCAGCTCAAATAATCGCTGCCTTGTAACTCCGCGGCATGGTTGAGCGCTCGTTCTTGCCGCGATGCTTTCCAAATTCCTTCTAAAAACCTAAGCCTCCTGAATCGTCTGGAGTAGATTAGTGATATCTAACGAATGTACTAGGTGTAAAAAATTGTGCTTAATCCGATGGTGTGTTCAGTTTTTGAATGTTGTCAACAAAATTTTTCAATATTGATGTTCCAAAAGTCGCGGCGCGGACGACCTTTAGCAATTTGCGCTCGTCCGCGCCGCGACTTTTTGAACCTCAGTTTCTAAAAACTTTGTTGACAACTTTGAAAAACTGAGTATACCATCGGATTCAACACAATTTTCTACATCTAGAACAGCCGTTAGATTTCCCAATACAGCCGTTAGAGAATTAGTATATTGAAAATTTATCCTTGCAACTAAACAAACAAAAATCCCAGTAGCACGTAGCCATAAGCTTAGGGCATTTTTTTGAACAAACAAAACCAAAGTTTAGAAAAATGAAAATTTGTTCTCCTGGGTTGTGTGCATAATGGCATATATTTTTTAAAATCCTTTTTGAATCTAAAGCGAACTGCATACTTGGATTTGGCCCAAACGAAGCAGCTCAAATAATCGCTGCCTTGTAACTCCGCGGCATGGTTGAGCGCTCGTTCTTGCCGCGATGCTTTCCAAATTCCTTCTAAAAACCTAAGCCTCCTGAATCGTCTGGAGTAGATTAGTGATATCTAACGGATGTACTAGGTGTAAAAAATTGTGCTTAATCCGATGGTGTGTTCAGTTTTTGAATGTTGTCAACAAAATTTTTCAATATTGATGTTCCAAAAGTCGCGGCGCGGACGGCCTTCAGCAATTTGCGCTCGTCCGCGCCGCGACTTTTTGAACCTCAGTTTCTAAAAACTTTGTTGACAACTTTGAAAAACTGAGTATACCATCGGATTCAACACAATTTTCTACATCTAGAACAGCCGTTAGATTTCCCAATACAGCCGTTAGAGAATCAGTATATTGAAAATTTATCCTTGCAACTAAACAAACAAAAATCCCAGTAGCACGTAGCCATAAGCTTAGGGCATTTTTTTGAACAAACAAAACCAAAGTTTAGAAAAATGAAAATTTGTTCTCCTGGGTTGTGTGCATAATGGCATATATTTTTTAAAATCCTTTTTGAATCTAAAGCGAACTGCATACTTGTATTTGGCCCAAACGAAGCAGCTCAAATAATCGCTGCCTTGTAACTCCGCGGCATGGTTGAGCGCTCGTTCTTGCCGCGATGCTTTCCAAATTCCTTCTAAAAACCTAAGCCTCCTGAATCGTCTGGAGTAGATTAGTGATATCTAACGGATGTACTAGGTGTAAAAAATTGTGCTTAATCCGATGGTGTGTTCAGTTTTTGAATGTTGTCAACAAAATTTTTCAATATTGATGTTCCAAAAGTCGCGGCGCGGACGGCCTTCAGCAATTTGCGCTCGTCCGCGCCGCGACTTTTTGAACCTCAGTTTCTAAAAACTTTGTTGACAACTTTGAAAAAATGAGTATACCATCGGATTCAACACAATTTTCTACATCTAGAACAGCCGTTAGATTTCCCAATACAGCCGTTAGAGAATCAGTATATTGAAAATTGATCCTTGCAACTAAACAAACAAAAATCCCAGTAGCACGTAGCCATAAGCTTAGGGCATTTTTTTGAACAAACAAAACCAAAGTTTAGAAAAATGAAAATTTGTTCTCCTGGGTTGTGTGCCTAATGGCATATATTTTTTAAAATCCTTTTTGAATCTAAAGCGAACTGCATACTTGGATTTGGCCCAAACGAAGCAGCTCAAATAATCGCTGCCTTGTAACTCCGCGGCATGGTTGAGCGCTCGTTCTTGCCGCGATGCTTTCCAAATTCCTTCTAAAAACCTAAGCCTCCTGAATCGTCTGGAGTAGATTAGTGATATCTAACGGATGTACTAGGTGTAAAAAATTGTGCTTAATCCGATGGTGTGTTCAGTTTTTCAATGTTGTCAACAAAATTTTTCAATATTGAGGTTCCAAAATGGCGGTGCACTGTACTGCTGGCCTTCACTCTCCACTTCCTTTCCTTCCTTGGTCAATAGCAGTGCAATGTTGCTTCAATTTTTGGGCTCCTCAACTAATGCACCTTCTCTGTGTATTCTTCCTAGCATTATGGAATTAAACGATTTGCCTAGCTTCTGTTTATAGTGCCATATATGCACTTAAACAATTGCTTGGAGACATACATGCAAATGGTGCAGTATATAAACAATTCCTATCCATGCATGAGGTTAATCAATGATGGGCTAGATTTTAGACACTGTTCTGTGCCGAGATGACGGTGAGCGGGTTCTGGTTGTTTGCCAATGTACATGCAAGTCAGGAGGTTGTGAGCCAGAACCGACCAGACACGGCGCCTATCCGTGAAGCGGCAATGGATCCTACTCCAGAAGCTGCGCGGCGACCTCATCATGGCAATTGCTTTTGCATATTCATTGCTTGCTCAGTCAAGTGATAGACGTGTGCATTGAGAGAAGTGGAACGAGCACGGGAAGCGCTACAACAACTGGAAGGAGGCAGGTGTGGAGGAGGACGTCCTTTATGAGGAGACGAAGAAAGCCCTGGCCGAGTTGGGTGCCACCTAGGGCGATGCCAACATTGTCTACCGTGTGCATATATCTATATTGTACATTTTGCATTTGAAATAAATCAATTTATCCCTACAACGTCTGATAAAACAATGTCTCTACGTGAAATGGAATCACATATATATATCACTTTAAATGCTTGAGATCTCATCCATTGGCGAAATTACAGCAAATTCAGAGGTGAGGCCAGAAACAGAGGTCAGAAACAATGAAGGTGCCTGGGTTCTGGTTGTACGCGAACGTCCACGCCAGCCACCAGGGGATGCCGCAGAGTCGCCCTGACAAGAAAGCCATCCACGATGCGGCTGTCGACAACTGGGCCATTCTCAAGAAGAACCGCAACGACCTGGCCATGGCACCTTCTTTTACGCCAAACTTTGATACAGTTATCTAATTGATGTACAAATTGGCAGAAGTGGTCGGACTACGGGAAGCGATTGGCGGACTGGACAGAGGCTGGCGAGGAGGAGGACGCCCTCTACGAAGAAACCCAGAAGGCCATCGCGGAACTGGGCGTCAACTAGATTGATGCATGTCATTGTCTACCTTGTACATACAGCATATCTTTCTACATAATAAACTATTTATGCTCAGTGTGCTACTACTGCAAGCTGGTCAGTGATCTCGGTTCACCCAAAAATAATCTCAACCTCAATGTCAACTGCACAGCTAATGGCACCTGGACACTTTTACATATACCTATTGATTCAATTGAGATCAATGGAGAAGGATGGTATCCGAGGACTGTCAAGACATTCAGACCATCCATATGCCTTACTCTTCAGCCGTCGTTGCCTGCCCATGGGCAGGGAAGCAGAAATCGATCCTCAGCCAGCTACTTATGACTACCAGATTTAGGTGTTGTTCTCTCATAGTTTTCTTTGACAGTACTGGATGTCGCCAAATGATTGGAGGCACAATCGGGCATGGCTAGAAGACCAGCACCAGGACAAGAGCCAGGAAAATGTCTACACTAGCCATGAGCAAAGCTTTCTAATTCTATGCAGCATGTTGTCAGGTGCTTGACAGAGGGATGGAAACCTTCCTTATCTTTGCTCACACCTATGACAGATTCATTGGCATGTCCCGCTACAGGATCCCTACCACCTCCCCGACTGGCTTGGACTTTAAAAATCTTTTGCTACAATAACTACTAAAACTCCCAAAATTTAAATAAAAATATTATACGCTATTGTTTTCTCCGATTTTCGAATGCCAATGTTAAACTTTTCAAAAAAAATTACATAGCATAACCAAGCCTGCTGCTCCAAATATTGCTTTTGTCTCATCTGCCCATACTTTTTTTTTGAGGATAAACAGAACAATTTCTAAGAAATGGGGTGTAGAGGTTGTTCATGTTGTCCTTAAACTACAAGGCAGTGCACTCCACTCTCTCCCCAATCAATTCTCCGAAATCATGTCCAAACACGTTAATCTCACCCCGCTAGCCATCTAGCCCCATGTTTACACACCTTATCTTTAATCAGCAATTGAGGGTAGAATCTTCTTCTGAATTCTCTTCATAACCTAAACTTCTCTTTACCATGCACCCTTCTAGCAGTCGCGAGGTGAACCTGAAAAAGGGCAATAAGAATCTTATTAGACGTGTGAAATGGCACCACAAGCAGCTTGATAAGAATGATACGACAGTGAAGAAGCTGAAGGGCCATCTAGGCATCAACAAAATGAAAGTGCACCTTATATGCCCCCTGACCTGCAATGTCCGTCAAAAACTCTTCCCTAAAAAGAACTACCGCCCTTCCGCCCCGCCTCGGGCTGTCGCTGCCGCACAGTCTCTGCCTCCTCCGGAGGAGATGGAGGAGGAGGACGACTCCAGCAATGAGGAGGGCAGTCAGCTGAACTCAGGCAGTTCTGAGATTGGGGATACCACCCCTGCTCCTTCTCTGGCTCCTCTAACTGAGGTTTTTTTCTGTTCATGCGCTGTTTCCATGATCCAGGTTCAATCGGACCTAATGAAACAGGGGGAGGTAGAGGAAGCAGAAGTACAGGGCGAGGAGGGTGTACATGCCCTCGGGGCCTTCGGAGCTCCTGCTCTGACTAATCTACCCACGGACCAATGCCGAGTTGATGTCTGGACAGAATCAAAGGCGGCACTTGCCTTGCATGGGGCTCGCGATCGGATTCGTAAATCCTGTTCTCTTTCTTTTCCTGATTTTTGCGGCCAGCAGTGGAGTTGCCACGTTTGTAGTGAAACGGCGCTGTCAAGAGTGCCTCCACATGTTCTCCGATGAGGAGTTGCAGCCCATTGTCATCTTGGACAGCTTTCACAGACATATCATCAATCACCTTCCTCCCTCTCTCCATTCCTTCAGCTGTCGCGGGTTTGTTCTCTGACTGATGCTGGTGTCCTTTGGTGCATCTGGTGTCGTTTGAGGTGCGGCGTAAAGACGGTGGATATGAACTTGCTGCGGTATTATTGCGTGTGTAGAAATACAGAATCCTGGACTGATATTCGCAACACCGCCTATGTGCGGATGGCCCAATCATGCTTCAACAAGAAGCAGCCTCAAGAAGAAAGCGACACCTAGCTGCCGATTTTTTTATTTCCCTCTTTGGTTTTTGCGCCTTTTTGGTTCAAGACAGTGCTCCCTTGCCCTGGATTGCATCAGCACTACAGTTCTCAGCAGAATTTTCAATCCTCAAAATTGTCGTGCATTGCTAAGTGATATTAAAATCACACACAGCATGGAATGGCTACCTGGTGATATCTTATCGATTTACCAATGTGTGTGTACACACCACATGATGTTTGTTGATCAGTCAGTTCATTATTGGTTGCCACCTGCAACTGATGGACTCTTCGGCTCAACGTCCTGTCCGACTGAGTCCTGGTTCTGCTACTCCGATGAGTGGCTGCGCTGGTCCTGCATCTTCGGCTTAACAACGGTCTGCGCTGGCAGTGTGGGCGTGGGCTGCGGCATCTCTACTGCGCTCTGCGTCTGCTGCGACTTGTCGCAAATTTAGCTTTTTGCTTTGGGGTCGCGTGCTTTGGGTGATTTTTCAATAATGGAGACTCCTACCCTGGGGTGTATATTCCTCTATTGGTAGTTGGGGTTGCTTGGGCGGTTTTTTCCCTTCTCTCTTCTCAAACTTGTGGTATCCTTTGTTCATTCAGAACATTGGTTGCTCTTGTTCTACATAGAACTGTGGTTTTTTGGCCTAGAGCAGACGCATTGCTTAAGTGGGAACACTCAAGCAGTACGGTTTATCCGTAGAGCGTACCACATTGGAACATTGGTTGCTCTTGTTCTACACCGAACAGTGGCTTTTTGGCCTAGAGCAGACGCATTGCTTGAGTGTGAAAACTCAAGCAGTACGGTTATTCCGTAGAGCGTAACACGACATTAGATCCCACCAAAATTGGGGCGAGGCTTTGGGTATTCTGGGCTTCCTCTTTGCTACCTAACCTGATGCTGATCTTCTACTTCCCAGGCCCTATGGGCTGCGGTGGTTTGGGCCGCTCCTGTGAGTCAGTGACTGCGCTGGGATATTTAGGCTACTGGCAAGGCCTGACCGTGGCGCTCGCGGGGACACTGGGGTTTTGAGACTACTTCACTTACTGTTCGGCTCGGCAATGGATATTTTCTGTTTTGGAGGAGCATCTACTCTGATGAGCGGCTTTGCTGGTCCTGCGTCTTCAGCTTAACAACGGTCTGCGCTGGCAGTGTGGGCGTGGGCTGCGGCATCTCTACTGCGCTCTGCGTCTGCTGCGACTTGTCGCAAATTTAGCTTTTTGCTTTGGGGTCTCGTGCTTTGGGTGATTTTTCAATAATAATTTAGCGGCCTAGAGCAGACGCATTGCTTAAGTGGGAACACTCAAGCAGTACGGTTTATCCGTAGAGCGTACCACATTGGAACATTGGTTGCTCTTGTTCTACACCGAACAGTGGCTTTTTGGCCTAGAGCAGACGCATTGCTTGAGTGTGAAAACTCAAGCAGTACGGTTCTTCCGTAGAGCGTAACATGACATTAGATCCCACCAAAATTGGGGCGAGGCTTTGGGTATTCTGGGCTTCCTCTTTGCTACCTAACCTGATGCTGATCTTCTACTTCCCAGGCCCTATGGGCTGCGGTGGTTTGGGCCGCTCCTGTGAGTCAGTGACTGCGCTGGGATATTTAGGCTACTGGCAAGGCCTGACCGTGGCGCTCGCGGGGACACTGGGGTTTTGAGACTACTTCACTTACTGTTCGGCTCGGCAATGGATATTTTCTGTTTTGGAGGAGCATCTACTCTGATGAGCGGCTTTGCTGGTCCTGCGTCTTCAGCTCCACGATGGTCTTTCTTTCTTTCTTTCTTTCTTTCTTTCTTTCTTTCTTTCTTTCTTTCTTTCTTTCTTTCTTTCTTTCTTTCTTTCTTTCTTTCTTTCTTTCTTTCTTTCTTTCTTTCTTTCTTTCTTTCTTTCTTTCTTTCTTTCTTTCTTTCCATTATTTTTCGATTACCTGCATTTGCAAGCGAACACGCCGAAAAATCGACAGCCCCCCTTCTGCCGCTCCACCACGGCCCACTCCCACACCCGCTGCCCCCAACTGCACCAAATGCCAAAGCCCCACGGTCTCTAACATCTTCGCAGAGGAGGTTCCCCACGAGCCTAGCAGTGACCTGTCCGACTCCATCCTTTCCATCATCGAGGAGCTCGGACTGGCCACCAAAACCAAGATCGACAAGTGCTATCGTTTACCTGTGCCACGCGACTCTCCTAAAGATAAACCGCCTCTTGCAAACGTTGTGCTTATGACTCAGAGCATTCAGAGTGCAGTATTTTTAGCTGCGAAGGGCTGAAGCAGTTGGGGACCTACAGATCTGTCTTCCTCCGCCAGGCCCGTTCCAAGGACGAGACCTCCCTCATCCGCCTCCGCTTGCAACACCGTGAGCCACTCCGCGCTGCCCGCTCCCCCCCAGGACCTCGAGGACCAGATCGACTTCCGCATCAACTACGCCCGCCCTGACATTCCCATCATCTGCACTAAGGCCTCCGCCCGTGTGCCCCATTGGTCTGACACAGGTTTTGATGATTGGCTAACTAAGAAGCTTGAGTCTGAGAAGGACACCCAGGCCTCCTCCTCGTCCTCTTCCTCTGCCCCTCCTCATTTTTCCCAGTACTGATCATGAACTTTCTCTATGCAAATATTCGAGGCATCAAGAGCAACTCTAGATCACGTCCTAAGCTCCAGCTACTCTCGGATCTCCTGTCCAGCTCAGTGTTTGACCTGATTGCATTCACTAAAACCTGGCTAGGCAGCTAATTCCCTGACAGCCTACTCACTGCTGGCTCTCGCTTTTCAGTTTTTCGCAAGGACCGCAATGCCTCATGCGGCATTTTCTGTTCGCCCAATTTCTCACATATCTCTGTCATTGACACCCCTGAACACCTAGAGCTTCTCTGTGTAGACCTGTTTAGCTCCCAGACCAAAACTTGCCTAATTACTGGAGTGGGGTGTCTTGGATGAATAACTTTGAGCGCAAATCCAGCAAACATCTAGAAAAATCGTAAACAATCCATCCACGCGCAAAATTTTCCCTCAGCCCACCTCTCCCCTTCTCCTCTACTCTGCTCTGCAATCCATGTCCTTTCCACCCATCCAGCCGCCCCTATGTTCCCTATGGCCCCATACTCCTGTCCGCGGAGCTGCCGCCCCTCAGAGCCCAGCCTATCATCTACAAGGCTCCCCTGCCGGCCTAGGTGATATCAACCAAGCAGGACCCCTAGCACTATAAATATATACCTCTATTCGGACTTCTCCTTTGCCCATTTTTGTCTCCGCCCTTTCTGTTTAGGCATCGCTATTAGCCCCCACTAAAGGAAGGAAGTAATGCTTGCGTTTCTCCGCTCCATAGAAGACTTCCAGGCCTATCAGTCTAAGTTCTTCGAACAAATCATGAGCCAGCTGAATCTACAATCCTCTCTGCCGACATGGGAGATTCTGTGCCCTCCGCCTCCGATCCGATACCAAGCACGGCCCCGTGTTCCTCCTCCCCACGGGTTGGGTACCAAAGACAGTGCATCTTGAGGCTCTGAGCGTTGGAAGCGGTCCGGGTCTTCCGGTGTCTCCAGCAATTTGTCCACATCTGGCAGTCCGTTGACTATGGCCGCCAGTGACTGTACTTGTTTGTACGTGTCTTGGAGAGCGGGTTTGATTCGACGCAATCTTCTGAGACTTTCAAATGCGGCGTCGAGTCGCTCGGCCTGCTTGTGATTCATCACGTACCCGTCGCTTGGAATTCCTCCGGATCTCTTCCTCCCGGCTTCTGTGTCCACCAGCTGTCGTCGGAGGTCTCTACAGGTCTCCTCCAAAGTCTCCACCCTTTCTAAGAGTTCCTGCTCTCTTCTTGTCGGCCTGTTTCCGTGGTTGAGTGATCTTTGAGTAGACCCTCTGTTTTCCTCTGTCTGGTCGTTGCCTTTCCTCAGCAGGTCAAGGAGGTCTCGTCCTTTCTGCCTGGTTCTGGACTGATCTTGAATCTCTGGAGTTGTGGGCTCGTTGGTGCTAAATATAGGCTATCTTCGCTACAACATTAATAATTAATAAAGACATTATTCGAAATTGTATTTTTGGCCGCGGAGCGGCCCGAAAGGCCCCTCCGCGGTCTATAGAGGTTTCTAAACTTTTGTCCTCATATATATGTGTATCTGGAAATGCTGTTCACGGGCAAATTCTCAACTGATCTTGACAAACTTTTTCCTGAAAGGTAATAATATTTTAGGAAGATCTGGAGAGGTGGAACCGGTTTCCAAACAGTTGAAACATTAATTTTTGGGTAGAAAGGCTTGAAAACTGCAATATAGGGTTTTTTCGCTGTAGCACCTTTAATCTTGAGAATTGCACAGAAGACTTTGGTTTTTTGATTCACAAGTCATATATACCGATTCTAAATCTGTGCTTACTTTTGAAAATGGTTGAGAAACCACATACTTACCATCTTGAGTGACAAACTTTCACAAACAACAATAGCACCAATATAACTTCAGGGGCAAAAACCAAAGGAAGTAGGAAGCAACCAAAAGGAGTTTATGGCAGTATGGATGACAGCAGTGACTTTAACTGCCTCCATAATCCACATTGGTGCTCTGATGACGAAGGAAGCAAAAGAAGTTGAGAATGTTGCGGGCACGACAGAAGGTGCAGTGTGGATGGCTGAGCTGGCATAAGGCGGAGGCGGCTACAGATCGTAGGAGGCTAGGCTAAAGACAACACGCACTCTAAAAAAACGCAGCAATCGTATTTGACGCCATGTTGCTGCAGACAACGTTTTCACACTTCAGGTTTCAGGTTACAGCATTGTAGTAATGTGCCAGCAAACTGTAATAGTAGACGATCAACCTGAGCATGCACCTCTAACATAGAAAACATGTATCTCGTAGCCCCAAGTTTATACAATGCAGGAGTATTTGCTAATGAGGTGAAACTATAACCATACAAAAGCCATGTTAAGTACGTATAGTCCCTTCTGAGTAAGTTTGTCAGTAAGTTTTGCTGTTTGGCTAATTGCACGAACGCTTGTCACTAACTGTTTTATTTGGAAGTTGTTTCAATTCATGAATCTATAAGTTTATTTTGTATAATACGCTTAATTAAATTAAGGTCAGAAATCATCAGAAAATTTATGATTAGAACTGCAAGTAATGACATGGAACAAAGCGAAATTAGACAGATAATGAACCACCTCCGCAGCAGCCATAATGCAACAAAACTGTTGGACATGCAGAAATCTAGAATACTAGTTGATGTTGAACTCATATCGGAATCAGGTGACGTGTTCTATGCTCATAAAATTGTACTTGCTGCCTATTCACAATACTTTTATGCCTTGCTTTATCATACAAATGACCAACACAGAGGTATGCATACAGTGAGAGTGCCAGCGCCAACTTCAGTTCTCAAAGCATTTATTGAAACAATATATACTGGGACGGTTTCTATTCGTGCTCACCAACTAGAAGACATTACACGTTTGGCAGATCTCTGGGCAGCTGATGATATCCTAAAGCTTATTGACACATACATCACAAAACGGCTTACATGTGAAAATGCAATAAGCATATGGCGTTTCTGCTTGCACTTCCCACAATTTAACAGTATATCAAATGCTAAACGTGTCATTCTTTATAATTTAAAAGATATGATATGTAATTGCTATAGTTTGGAAGCAAAAAGTCTTGACAGTTATTGAACCCCCTCGACCGGCATGGCCGAGGGGGTTCTCTGAAATCACCCCAGTTTTAGGCTGGTGGCGCTATCTATGTCACGACTAGCCATATATATATACATGTCCAGCCTGGGCATCCACGAATTCTTAACCGATTGACCCAAAACTTGGCAGGATTACGTATTGGCACTAGAGGTAGCCAGAAAAAGTTGCGGAGCATGCAGTTCTTTCTACATTTTGAGCAATGACCAAAAAATCACAAAATTTTGCCCTTAACTATGGGAGAAAATCAAAAACACAAGCAATTTTTGCCAAAATCGAGTCAAAACCCACAAACTATACATGATTTGGATGCATAATTTTTGGACAATAAGCTCATTAGGTTTTCATCGCGAAATTCGAAAATTTTTGGAACTGTGACAATTGCGTTTTCCGAATTTTTTTGGATTTTTTGATTTTTTTAAACAAATTTAATATATGTTGTTCATGCATGTTTTTCCCATGTAATTACGTTTCGAACGCCGTTTAGATCATGCAAAAAGCCCCAGTAGAACAGAAGTTATGCTCATTTGAAATTTCTTCCCTCAGGCTGGCTAGTGGCAAGTTTCGATTTTTGGGTGCCAAAATCCTAAGTCCATCCAAAACAATGCTTGCAACGCAAAACTGAATAAACTAGCAAAACTGGGCTCAAAACTGCATACATTTTTGAACCCCCTCGACCGGCATGGCCGAGGGGGTTCTCTGAAATCACCCCAGTTTTAGGCTGGTGGCGCTATCTATGTCACGACTAGCCATATATATATATACATGTCCAGCCTGGGCATCCACGAATTCTTAACCGATTGACCCAAAACTTGGCAGGATTACGTATTGGCACTAGAGGTAGCCAGAAAAAGTACTAAGTCCCAGACCCCAAATCCTATGAAACATCGCTGTGCAGGGTAAATCAGGTAAGTGTTATTTTGAGTTCTGAGTATTACTTTTTCAGTTATGCATGCAGCAATATTAAATCCAGAATTAAATACTCAAACAGATGGCCGTGATGCTATGCGATTACAATTGAGAGCTTTATAATGCCATAAGTGAGCTTGTTTGAAAGTATAATCTTTTCGTTGACAAGTAGAGGGGGTTCAATTTAGGTGGCCTTGACTTCCCCATTCAGGAGAGGCCACCGGTATACTTGTGAATTATATAACTTTCTCAGTGATGACTGGCTTCGCATTACAAAAGAAGAAGATGTGCTGGAAATAGTTAATGCATGGGTCAATAGAAATAAATCAATAAGACATGTTTATCTTAAAAGCCTCCACCAAGCCTGCCGCTCATATGAGGGGCATTCAAGCAGAAACCATTTTGCACATGCTCAGGGCTCAAATGGTAGTCAAAAGCTTAGAATACCGCATGATCTAATATTTACAATTGGCGGCTGGACACATGGAAATCCTACTGATACGGTTGAGGTATATGACATAAATTCTAATTCATGGCACATATGCTCACAATTCAGCAATAATCTTAACATGAGACCAGTTGCATAACCATGGTATGGCCCAAATTGAGTTGGAAAATTGTGTTTATTTAATTGGAGGGTTTGATGGAACAGATTATTATAACAGTGTTAGGAAATGGAACCCAATGACAGGAGATGTTACTAACTTAGGATGCATGAATGCTTCACGATGCTACGTTAGTGTGACAGCTTTAAACAGTGAAATTTATGCTATTGGAGGATTCGATGGTCGCGTTAGGCTTTCGTCAGTAGAAAAGTTAGACACAAAAAGTAATCAGTGGTCTCTCATAAAACCAATGTCAATTCCACGAAGTGATGCATGTGCAGTGACTCTAAACAACAAGATATATGTGATAGGAGGATTTGATGGGCACAATGTTCTTTCAAGTGTTGAAGTATGGGATCCCAAGTTAAATTATTGGTCGCAAATATGTAATATGCATCCCCTCGTTCAGGCGTTTCTGCTTTAACACTTGGAAATTGTATTTATGTGTATGGTGGGTTTAATGGACAAGAGCGACTCAATACTGGCGAAATTCGCTCAAGGCGAAAATGAAAGTAACGTGGATGCTGATCAGTCTGGTATATGGTCTTCCGCCCCATCAATGCTAATATCAAAATCAAACTTTGCTCTTGTGGCTATTCCTACTCCTGCAAAGGGTAGCTCATTATATGCAATCGGTGGGTATAATGGCAATAGAACAATAGCAGATGCGGAAGTTCTTCATATTTCCAGCGAAAATTGTTCTTGGAAATCAATAGCACCAATGAATGTGAATCGATCAGCCTTAAAATCTATAGTTATTCATGGTTTACCATTTAAGACCATCTGTAAATATTTAAGAAAAAATAATTAGTGATTGCCAATTGTTACTTGCTTTAATTTTATGAAATGTGGTGTTTACTTCAAATGCTTAAAAGTTAACATTTATTTTGTTTTGTAGTTATGGTACCTGTTTTTGAAATTTGCTTTTAAATTCATTTGTCACAATATACAGCGGGAGGGAGGCCTTTATCTTACACCTAATTTTGAAAACCCATTTCTCAAACACTTTTACTTAATGTAGTCCTATATGTCCTTGAAATACTTGACTATTTTTGACCGCGAAGCGGGCCCGAAGGGCCCGCTTCGCGGTCCTTACAAGTCATGCAATAATTTTCCGTATATATATGAGGACAAAAGTTGAATAACCCCTATAGACCGCGGAGCGGCCCTTCGGGCCGCTCTGCGGTCAAAAATGTAATCATTTATAAAATTGATCAGTTCTAAACAGTGCATCAGTGATTGTAAAATAAGAATGGGTATTGGTGGATTGAAGTGTGTGGGGTATGGAGGGAGGGGTAGTGGAAGGAGATGGAGGGAAAGGGATTGAGGTGTGTGGGGGTGGAGGGCGGCGGTGGAAGGAGAGGGATGGAATGGAAAGGTAGGGGCTGGGACCTTAGATGATAAGGGTGTCATAGTCACGGGTGTCAAAGACGGAGTTGAGTCCGCCCTCCCAGTCGATGTAGACCCTGCGCGGGAGCAGTGTGGGGATGGCAAAGCGCCAGTGCTGTGGCATCCAGGCCATACTCCCCTTTCAAGGCATTACACTTGTCAGGATTGTTCTGGATGGTAGGGGAGAAAAGAGGATACCGCCTGTGCCCACATCTCCTTCAGGTCCTTCCAGTCCTGGCGGAGACGCGGCGAGGCCCGTGCCTCGTCCCACAGACAGCCAATCATATTGGCCAGGAAGAGCTGGAGGACGAGGACGTTGCATCAGATGGCCGCCGCATCCACCGCCCGGGCCCTCCTTCCCATGCCATACCCCTCCTTGAGCCAGCGGAGCAGATCCTGAACAAGGCCTCAGTTTGGAGCATGATAGATCGAGCTTGAATGTGTCAACTGTGAAGGGAACAGGGGACAGAGTAATGAGTGAGGGTATGAAAGTGAAGAAGGCAAACCGCTATGGCGTAGCAGATGCTCCAGAGGGCCGGGTTGGAGTAGTCATTGCTGTAGAGGAGGGGGTTCACGTGGGGGGCCGGGCCCCGGGAATCGTAGTCTTGTCCCCGCCCTCCCCCCCCTTCTTTTTTTTCTTTGGGGGGGGAGGGGCGCCAGCCGGCCGCCCGCCACCGGCCAACCCCCCCCCCGCCCCCCCTCCCAGGCCGCCGAAAAAAGCGAAACCAAGCGCCACCCATACTCTCCAGGAGGTGAATGGAAGTAGAAAACGGTGTGCAGATTGAGAGAGCAGCTAACCCGTAGTCGGTAGGCCTTGGACTTATTCAGCAGCTTGACCAGGAAACATTACACCAAGCTGTCGATGACCAGAGGCTGATCGGTGGCCATTGCCTTTTTTTGCGTTAGGGTGGGTGGAAAAAGAGAGTGAGGCTGAGTTGGAAATGGGGTAGAGTGGGGTAGAGTGGGGTCAGATGGGGGGGTGCTTGGAAGAGATGGGAAGTATTGTAAGCAAGCGCTGGGATCTGCTCTGAGCATTGCGCAAGGCCTGGAGTGTGGAGGCTACTGGCTTAGGTTGTTCAACACCAAAGCATTGTTTGAGTGAGAGAGGTGGTGGTGGCCTTTGAGACCAGAGAGGATGGTAGGATGCCTGCAGCAAATTCGACAATCTGCCTACCTCCTTTGGGACTGTCTGGAACGCCTTGTTTGATTTTGCAAATTTGAGAATAGATGATGCAATGAGCAATAACAGCAGTATTTTCACCCACTTTCAATCATCACTCAAAGCAATTGCAAAGAAGTGAGTTGGCAGGAGGAAAGCAGAGTGGAGGATGCAGTGCCTGAGCTGGAATCCATCGAGAAGCAGCTCACCCGCCTTTCTAATGCTTTGACTGGTCCTTTCTTTACTCAAATTGCGACTCTGTTATAGCACTTTTAACTTGCTTGAGCTAAGTTAAACCAGTTCTGAAAGACTCGAGATGGTCCATTCTCCATTCCTCTATTGAGAAATGAAGTTTCTCACATTCCAATGAAATTGTGCCACCATCCAAGGCAATTTAGTTATCATCTCTGTACTGCCACATTATTGACATCAGCATTTAATTTCCATGAGAAACATCATGCAATATGTGTCATGTGGTGAAGGGTAATATTATAAATTAATGATCACTTTTGCAGGACTCACAGCTAAAATCAGGCCTACTGTCCAAGTAGAGGAGGAAGAAGCAGTGAAAGATGTATTGAACAAGTCATCATTCACCGCCAACTCTACAAAAAGTTCATTCCATGCCTTTGCTTAACCTACACCAACTAGTTTTTATTATTATGTAGTCCTTATTGTGAGTTTGAACGTGAAGTTTTTGAGTGATAAGCAAAGATGGAGAAACAATTGGACATACCAATTACATCCGCAGCGTAATTGATTGATAGCCGTTTTTTTTAGAAAAGCCGGGGGCAGAAGGAGCAGGAGAAATGGGTGTCAAGAAAACGAGGGGATGTGGGAGTGCTTCTTTCAACCCCTTCCTCCTCTCACCGCCGCCGCCTCTACCACCCGCTGCTCTGGACGAGGCCTTTCGGAACGAGGCTGCTCAGCCAGGTCATCTGCCACTCGATTCCTGGAAGTACCGCCTTCGCAACCTCCAGCTTCACTCACCCACATTCGCATCCGTTGTTTCCTTTTTCTTTCAGTCTATTGATTTGTCAAAATGCCTTGGGACTTTGGGGAAAGAAGGTGAGGGAGGTAATGCTTGTAGGTGTCAGCACTCACCTCCCAGCTGGAGTTCAGCGTTTTGCTGGATGAGGAGGGAAAGCAGCAGCGCCGATTTCAGCGCCAGCTTCAAGCCAGCACTGAGCGTCAGCTAACACCCATTCCAGTATCACAGCCTTCTTCCAGCCTTATTTAGCACCCCTTTAGATAAAAGCTGATGTGATGAAGAACTGTTGGTGTCTGAGCTGCCAGTGCTGGCCCCACTAGTGGGCCTCTACCACCATGCCATTGTCTGCCATACAGGCATCCGACAAGCATATGTCAACTTCGTTGACATCTGTCTCCATTCTTCTCTTCTGGGGCGGGGAGTGGCCACAGTCATCCAGCACCATTCACTTTGCCAGGCAAGACGGGCCTGGTGGAGAAGATGGAACTGAAGGTGCTAAAACGAAAGCACTGCTGCGCACCCGCCTTCACCATTCCCTGTCAACTGGAAGGTTAGCTCAAACTATTTTTGTTCATTCTTCCAGGGACTTTGGTTTGTCAGGCGTGGACTCTCACGATCTGGTGTACAACCTTGTCAAGGCCTTCGAGCAAGCCTTCACACCGCCTGCTCCTGTGCACTTTACCCAGCCTCCATCTTACGTGTTTCAATCAGAGCCCATCAGTCCACTGAAGGTTGCGCTGCAGTTGCTGCATCTGTGTCAGTGTTGGGACGAGTTTGGGCAATGCAATACTTGCCTTGTCATCAATCTGGTTTCCTGCCAGCCCTCCCCCCCATCATCTCATTTCAAATCGGTAGCCTCTTCTCTCCTCTTGCCATTGCACTAGTTGATGGAGAGACTGGTCTGTAGATTCAAGACACGAGAGATTGCTGGCCCCATGGCATGTTGACAGCAGCGCGAAGCTGCTGCCAAGACCTCACATCTAGCCTCTCACCATTAGCCTCTTTTCTCACGGCTAGCCCTTATAGCCCTTCGCCCAATAAGTGCTTTCATTTTCCTCCTCATTTTGTTGTGTTTTGTGATGCTTGTTTATCTTGTCCATTGAGTATGTTTCTCTGTTGGCAGTCATTGAGCAAAATGGGAAGGAGGTATTGCCATAGCCTGCAATCGCTTGACAAACATAACACCTTTTGCATGCCCAATTATGTGAATCTATCAGGAATAAGATCGATTGAGAGACAAGATAATTGCAATCTGGACTTTACCCAGGCTGGATGGGAGTGACAAGCTGGGAAATTTTGCAGTGGCAGGGTGCTTGGAGCAAGGATGTCAGGAAAGGGCAGCAAAGTGGAATGTGGAAAAGAATGCATACTGCACGCGCACTTTAAGGAGCCTTGACACTGAATGATGAAAGTTAGAGAGTCAGAATTAGCGCTCAATTTTCCATTCCAACCAGCACTGATGTCCATGCCCATGTCAATCAAATTCCAACGATAATTCATGTTTTTGAATTAGAAATGCATGATTTTGAGTCTCAATTGCAGAAAGCTGAAGCACAATGGGAAAGAAAGCTGATCTGAAGCAGATGGTGGAGTCGTTTGTTGAGATGTACCAACCGCCTGACAGCAGCAGCGAGGACAGCAGCTCTTCAAGCAAGGACGTGAAGAAGAAGAAGAAGAAGAAGAAGAAGAAGAAGAAGAAGAAGAAGAAGAAGAAGAGGTGAGAGAAAGCTATGATAAAGGCCTTGACGAAGAAGCTAAAGGAGGAAGAAGCGAAAAAAAAGGCAGAGCGGTTTGAGCAAGAGCAAGCAGAAACTGAGCAAGCAGAAGAAGCAGCACCCAACCAGACCGCTTCCAAGCAGAAGAAAATGAAGAAGAGGAAGAAGTGGAAGTATTCGGTGGAGGACGAGGAATCTGTAGATGATCAAGAAGAAGCTGCCTGTCATTCGCCTTCCAAAAAGAAGAAGAAAAATTCGGTGGAGGACGAGGAATCTGTAGATGATCAAGAAGAAGCTGCCTGTCATTCGCCTTCCAAAAAGAAGAAGAAAAATAAGAAGAGGAAGCTGGATGCACCGACTGAAGTGAACGTCCTCCACGATTTTTCAGCTGTTCTTGCCGACCCAGCCTACATCTACGGTGGCTACAGTGAAGCAGAGCTACGCGAGATATATGTTGGTTCCACCATCTTCTTTTTTCAGACTCAAATTTGAGAGACAATTTCCAGGACTACCTGGTGAACAAGCGGTATCCAGAGTGGAAGAAGGGCGGTGGAGAATCGTTGTCCCGCAAGAAGCAAAACTTGAAGAGGTCACTCAGTTTGCAGCAGGCTAATGATAAGGGTCAAAATTAAAGTGTTGCAGATGCTGCAAACACTTTGAGTACCAAGATGGGCAGATCTACTTCCGCAAGAAGAAGAAGGACAGCAACTCGGAGCTGGGCGTTGGATGCTGGACCCTCTGCGTCCGACATGAGGACGTCTACAGCCGTCTACAGGTGCTCTGCATCCTCAATATTCACCTTCCAACCTCAATTAACGCCGCTCAAAGAGCACTCACGCGCTGGCGCATCTCCAGTTCAAGCCCATGTTGCAGGCGCTGAAAGATTTTCACTGGCCTACAATGCGCAAGGACATCCGTTCATTCCTGTGCTGCTGCGACGGCGGACAGAAAACCAAGGCCCCACCCATCCACAAGCCCCGCCTCAATTTCTTCCCCCAAACCAAAAATATACTTACCTTGCAATTTATTCTCGAAAGCTTTCTCAAACCCCACCGAGTAGCTGCCGCTTAATGGACCAGGCTTCAAGTGCCTTTAGACCTGTTTGCAGGGCAGGGGGGCAGTTTAACCCTCCCGGTGAAGCTCTTTCTTCTTTTGGCCAAATATGGCCACTCCAAAGGCATCTAAGCAGGCAGAGACAAGCAAGGCCTCTGAACAGCCCGCCATAGGCCCACCTGCCAAGAAACTATGCACCGACCCTACCCTGAGCCTCTCACTGCTGACACCAACACCAACGGATGATTCTGTTTAAATACAAATCTAATCACATAACATTCCTTATCGAAAATAGGCAGTTTCTTCTGATTTATTCATTAGGGGCGGATACTGAAAGTGGCATCTTCGTCCCATATCGTTGGACCTGAGTTAGCATTGATCCTACAACCTCCAAACTAGCATCGCATCTGATCGCGTGGAATGATGTGTCATCCCTGTGGAAGCCTCTGATAGAAACATCTTTTTAAAACTTGATAACACCCCAAACTCATTCCTTCTTTAGCCTTCCTTATTTGCCTTTTAGGAAAATGATCCATCCAGTACTGCATGGATGTCAGAAAAGGCTTCAACTGCTTGGCGAGCCATGGCGATGGGGGTCAGTCATGGTGATCGTGACATTTAGGGACATTACTATAAGAATTACCGATTTTAATTCAGATTCCGGTCAGACCTATTACCGATGCCAACCAATACCGATTTGCCAACATTTGCAAGCGGAAAAACACTGCGTGAGAGCAGTCATTGTATTCTGATCTGCCCAGAATATTAATTATGTGAGATCAGTCTTTACAGTCCGCCCGGCCACAACATACACTACGTGAGATCAGTCTTTGTATTCTGATATGCACACAACATGAACTACATGAAATCAGTTTTTGCAGTGCGCATGTCTCACAATATGCAATATGTGAGAGCTGTCTTTGCAGTCTCCTCTGCCCAAAATATGCACTACATGCACTATGTGAGGCCGTGAGAACAACATTTGCAATCCGATCTGCCCACAACATAAGTGGTACACAAAACATTAATGTTTTCAAAACCCATTGAGAACTTGCCCATCCAATCATGACCCATTTTTCAACCTTTCTACCCATAAATTTAATGCTTAAAATGGTCTGAGACCGATTCTACCCCTCCATATATTCCTAAAATATAGTTATCTTTCAGGAAATAAGTTTGTAAATGTCCGTTAAGAATTCGCCCGTGTACATCATTTCCAGTTATATAAACATATAAATAAGGACAAAATATTAGTCACCTGTATAGGACGCCAAGCGGACCTTCGGGCTGCTCCGCAGTCAAAAATGCCTTTTTGCCATATATATGTTTGATTATTACAGTGTTGTAAAGAATGAATAGTTTTTACTGTTGTTTTTAGCCAACATAGCATTATAAGTAAACGGATATCAATTTAACATTTACTTTTATTTACACACAAAAAGGAAGAATGAAAAATTCAATAACATATCAAAATAAAAAAAATTAGTAATACGTTTCTTGGGCAAAAAAACCATTGGGGTTACTGCGAATCATCCAACGACGAAACTCATCATATACAAAAATAAAGATGGCAAATGGGACTGGTGCCAGCCAATATGTCCAAGGAAAATCATACATTTTCAGTATAGTGTCTAATCCTGGGCAATATGTTAAAAAAACTGCCAATATTGTTTCAAATAAGATGCCACAGTTTAGAACCCAGTTGTCCATACCCTGTTGAACTATGGAATTTCGCCTTGTTTTGCATATGATAAGATCAGCCCACTGAACAATTACAATTGAAACGAAGAATGCAGTCTGGCATGTATACTCCAGTGCTTTTCTTTGGTCATAAGTCCATTCATTTCCATACGAATCAGTCACATCTTGTATATATTTGTTATCCCACTCTTCACGAATTCCAATAAGAGTGCTGGGTAAAAATCCATTTTCAGCCATTATAACAAAGTATGTGAAAAACCCAGCCATTGCCTGTATTACACCGATTTGAAGATAAGCAAAACTTATGAGCCGGTAATTGACAAGGCGGTCAGTCTTAGGATTGCGGGGAGGGCGCTTCATTATGTCCGATTCTGCAGGTTCATAAGCAAGGCTAATAGCTGGCCAAAGATCAGTTCCAAGATCAATGCAAAGTATGGTTATTAAGCCCAATGGAAGTGGGATTCCTAGCATCATATATAAAAGAAAAGGTGCTATTTCTGGGATATTTGAACTCAATGTGTATGCAATAGATTTCTTCAGATTGTCAAAAATAATCCGTCCCTCTTCAATGCCAGTGACTATTGAGCTAAAATTATCATCAAGTAAAATCATATCAGCTGCTTGCTTTGACACTTCGGATCCCATTATGCCCATGGCTATGCCTATATCAGCTTTTTTTAATGCAGGAGAATCATTTACACCATCACCCGTAACTGCAACAATCCATCCTTGTCGCTGGCATGCTTCTACAATTAAAAGTTTTTGCTGTGGAGATGTTCTGGCAAAGACAATTTCCTTATGCTGAATTAATATTTGATCTATTTCCAAAGATGATTTCTTTTTTAAATCAGCTCCATATATAACATTTGCAACTGCATCAGTAGGGTTTACATCAGATATTGGTATTCCTTTTTCTGTTGCCACTTCATCAGGTGTTTTGCTGCTTAAACTGATGATGCCAACTTGTTTTGCAATTGCCTTTGCTGTTATGGGATGATCCCCAGTAACCATTATTACCTTTATTCCAGCAGAGCGGCACTTCTCAACAGCATCAGGGACAGTAGGACGGGGAGGGTCTACCAGCGAAATGAGCCCATTAAATCGAAGATTTGTAGTTGGAAAGTTGTAAATATCACTGTTGAAACAAAACCCTTTGGGGTATTCTGCTGCATCCAGTTCAAGATCGCAAAATCCAAGCACTCGTTCTCCCATGCCACCCATTTCAAGATATGCAAGGTTGTACTGATTTCTTCTGTCATCACTTAAAGGTAGGGTTTCACCATTTACATGTATTGATGAACAGCAATCTATTATTTTTTCTGGTGCTCCCTTCATAACCAAAATGTGACCATTGATTTTGCTGTCCCAGTGTATTGATATTTGGTATTTGTTGACTGAATTGAAGGGTACTTCAAAAACTTTGGGGTATTTTCTGCGATATTCTTCAACATTATGCTCAGCTTCAGAAAATTTCAATAAAGCAGATTCTGATGCATCTCCCACAGTTTTTCGCTTAAGAATTGGTTTGTCTTCTTCTCCATATTCAAATTCAGCCCTGCTGCAAAGCGATGTTATAGAGAGGAGGGATTTAAAGGTGTGATCGTTCCTGTCAAATGCATTGTTAGGGTGATCCGGAGAACCATCAACTAGATTTTGACTGAACCATAGATGGGCTACGGTCATGCGATTTTGAGTCAGTGTGCCAGTTTTATCTGAGCAAATAACTGAAGTTGAACCAAGAGTTTCTACAGCTTCAAGTTGTTTAACAAGGCAGTTTTTCTTGGCCATTTTCTTGGCAGTTAAGGTTAAAGACACTGTAACAGTAGCAAGTAGTCCTTCAGGTACATTGGCAACAATTATTCCTATAACAAAGACCAGTCCTTGCACAATAGCATTTGGTTTTAAAGCAATTGCTGTAATACCAAAAATGGCACCCAGAAAAATGGCAATGACAGTTATTATCCGAATGAAATGGTGAATTTCTTGAGCAATTGGAGTTTCACCACTTTCTAGACTGGCAGTGAGGTTTGCAATTTTACCCATAACAGTGTTGTCCCCTGTGCGATAAACAACAGCTCGGGCATTTCCTTCTGTTACAGATGTTGAGAAAAATGCAAGATTTTTCGTTTCCATTGGTGCTTTTGGGTTTGTGCATTCTGGTGTACGGCTTTGTGGTTCAGATTCCCCAGTAAGTGCAGAATTGTCGACTTTGAATCCTGAAGAAGTTAGAATGCGAACATCTGCTGGGACACGATCTCCACCCCGTAGTTCAACAATATCTCCACAGACCAGATCCTCAACTTTGAGTTCATGCTTGTGACCATCACGTACAACTTGACATTTTGGAGGTATCATATTTTTGAATGATTCCATAACTTTGTTTGATTGGTACTCTTGATAAAATTGGAATACAGCAGTAATGATAACCACTACAAAAAGAACTATGCCAAGGTAAAGTTGATCCCACTCAGGCTTTTCATTTATGTAGGTTATGAAAAAAGCAATGACACACATGATTCCACCAATCCAGAGTAATGCGGAAAATCCACCAAACAGCATTTTAGCAAATTTTATCCAGATTGACGTGGTTTTTGGAGGTGTAAGTGCATTTGGGCCATCACGTTTTAAGCGTTTAGCTGCTTCTTCAGGATTCAAACCATACTGCATGTTAGTGTCAAGGCGTGCCTGAAGTTCTATTAATGAAATACGGTGCTCATCTATTTCTGCCTCCTTTTTTAATTCATCCAAACCAGAATTGTTCCGTTTCTTAGCTCTGAAAGGCATTTTGATTGAAAACTTTTAAGGGTTTCTGATGCTATCCTATACTTGATTTTTAAATGTATAGGAATAAATGTGTAGTAAAACCATTTTAATTAATTAATTAATAAAAATACAAAGAAACCACTTTTTTGATTATCCATACATCGACAATGATATAGTGTTTGAATGAACAGTGGGGGAAAGAGTGGTGAGTGGAGAATTTTTGACCGATGTCTATACATATGCCTGACTTTTTGTCTGTTTATATTATATATGGGTAGGTATCTGGAATGGCCGGATCCGTGCAAATTCTCAACAAAGATAAAATGTGCCGCTTGGATACTGGCAGGGTGGCACTGGATTCGGACAATTTGAAACATTACCTTTTTGTGTAGTAAATTTGTTTTCCCTGAAAATTTACTGTTTGCTCTGTACCGGCTGAACTGTTAAGATTTGAACAGAATACTCGAGTGTTTTTGTTCATAATTCATATATGCTGACTCAAAATATGTGCTTACTTTTGAAATTGAGTGACAACAAATTGAGTGAGTGACTTACTTACCCTTTTGAGTGACAAACCTTCATGCATTTTACCAACAATGGCAATTAGTTTGAAGTGCTAGCAGCTGTACGAGAATTGAACACAAGTCTTAAATGTTTGGTCAAATTCTCAACCAATTTCTTTAAACTTTTTTCTGCAAAGATATGATGCCGCATTACGATTCTGACTGGGTGGAAGTGGTTCCGGAGTAGTAGAAACATTACCAATTTAAGTAAATAATTTTCCTCAGAAAATGTTCACTGTGCCCTGTAGCAGCTGAACCGTTAAGATTTAAACAAGACATTAGTTTTTCTATTAACAATTCATATATATCCATTCCAGATCTGTGCTTAGTTTTAAAATTGTTTGAGAAACCACAGACTTATCATTTTGGGTGACAAACTTTCATGCATTCAAAAACAATGTCAATTAATTATTTATGATACAGGCCGAACTGTCAAGAATTGAACAGGAGACTAAGTGTTTTTGTTCATGATTGATATATGACAGTTCATATTATGTGTTTACTTTTGAAATTGGTTGAGAAACCTGAGACTTGCCCTTTCGAGTGACCTGTTATAAATGTAACGATTGATTTTGCGGTCACCTATTGCGCTTTGCGCCATTATATATGACTTGTGAACAAAAAAACTCAAGTCCTTTGTTCAATTCTTAGCCGTTCAGCTGTTACTGATTATTGATGCCATTGCCTTGCATGAAAGTTTGTCACTCAAGAGGGTAAGTCTGTGGTTTCTCAACCATTTTCAAAAGTAAGCACAGATTTGGAATCGCTATATATGACTTGTGAACAAAAAAACTCATGTCCTTTGTTCAATTCTTAGCCGTTCAGCTGTTACTGATTATTGATGCCATTGCCTTGCGTGAAAGTTTGTCACTCAAGAGGGTAAGTCTGTGGTTTCTCAACCATTTTCAAAAGTAAGCACAGATTTGGAATCACTATATATGACTTGTGAACAAAAAAACTCAATTTGTCTGTGCAATTCTCAAGTTTACAGGTGCTACAGCGCAAAAACTGTATATTGCAATTTTCTGGCCTTTCTACCCACAAAAGTTATGTTTCAAATGATCCGGGGCCGGTTCCACCCATTAAGATCTTTCTAAAATGTCATTACCTTTCAGCAAAAAAAAAGTTTGTCCAAATCCGTTGAGAATTCGCCGTTTCTCAGCATACCCCATTTTTCAACCTTTCTACCCCAAATAATAATGTTTCAAGTGCTCAAAATCCGGGTCTACCCCTCCAGATCTTCTTAAAATATTATAACCTTTCAGGGAAAAAAAGTTTGTCCCGATCCGTTGAGAATTCGCCATTTCTCAGCTTACCTCATTTTTAAACCACTCTACCCAAAAAAGTAATGTTTCAATTGCTCAAAATCCGGGTCTACCCCTCCAGATCTTCTTAAAATATTATTACCTTTCAGGGAAAAAACAGTTTGTCCAGATCCGTTGAGAATTCGCCCGTTCCCAGCATTTCCAGGAACATACATATTGGCCTGGCGCGAGGGAGCGCTGCGACCGTCAGCGCCCAGGGCCTCTTTTCGACCCAGGTGTATGTTTTTAGGGTTAATGCTAGATCTTAATTTGGATAAGGTTCTTGCTCCCACTAGGATCAACCAATCCTTCTAATTCTTGTTGCATTAAAAAGAGCATGCTCGAATTTGTCGAAACTCGCGAAAACAGCCTCAAATTCTTAGTATTTTGTGGAGAAAATCAAAGAACAAGTTGCCTTCCGAACTCCTGCTGCCCTGCCCTGCCCTGCTGCTTCGCATCTGCTAATGAACGAGAGTAGGTATTCATTCGATCCCCCCAACCCTTTACTTGAGCAATACTAACTTAATCATAATCCTTCAGTTAAATTCGAGAGCCACATGCACCAGTGGTGTAGTGGTGTAAGCGATTGGGTGCCTGGATGAAGCAGGCAAGTTCGAATCCTCTCATGCCTTCATTTTTATTTTTGTATTTGTAAGATGGAGGAAATTACTGGTACCATCGGCAGGTCAAAAAGAAAGCTCTTTTCTCCCAAAATCGATTGCCATGAGTGGAATTTCCCAAGGAATTTCCCAATTATTTATTGTTTGCCAATAATTTTCCGTAGCATTTATCATTTTTAAAACTTTTTAAATTAATTCATTTATTCATTAATTTTTTTACATATATATTTATTGATTTGATAAAATTTTAACCAAATATATAACCAACAATATAAGAATAAAAGGACATATATTTGATATAATTTTATTTTTGCATGTTTAAAGTTGAGGAAATAAAAGGTACCATCGGCAAGCCGAAAGTAAGCTCTCTTCTCCCAAAAACCGACTGCCCCGAGTATAAAGACCAGGAAATTTTCCTGCTACTAATGGAATCTGCTGTGTCATCTGTATTTTGTTTGAGAGCGCATGAAAAGAGCCTTGGAGCTGCGCGCGAAAACAAAATGCAAATGCCCCACAATCAGATTCCATTTGTAGCAGGAAAATTTCCTGGTCTTTATACTCGGGGCAGTCGGTTTTTGGGAGAAAAGAGCTTACTTTCGGCTTGCCGGTGGTACCTTTTATATATATATGAGGACAAGTTTAGTAACCTCTATAGACCGCGGAGCGGCCCTTCAGGCTGCTCCGCGGTCAAAAATTAGTGCTCTAAAGCAAATTTTATACAGCAGCTCATCCATGTTGAGTAGGAAGCCGAAACGATTGCAGTAATTTATTTTATGATCTTTCCCAGGTCACCACTAGCGTGCTTCAGGTATCGTAGGAGCAGCACGACCAATGACCATGCAGTAATCGCAAAACAATGGAATTGCTACTCTTCTTGTAAACATCTGTGAAATCACAGTAGGCGGTTTAAAGGTGGCTAACACATTCATCTTGTGCTTTTCTCAAACGTCTTTATTATTTTAAACGTCCCTTAAAATGACACTACAACCTCATAAAACATTTTCAGCAGCCATGCATACACATGATGGGCTAAAATCAAAAAACACTGAGAATAATGCAGATGAGCTCACTGTTATGGAACGCATTCTGGCTAAACCAGGTCATGTCTGGACCAAAGAACTGATAAACCGAGGCTGGAAATCCGTAGTAGAAGAGCACAATCATATTATATCCGTTCAGCCAACCATGAAAGAGTTTTTGAAGAATACAAATAAAAATTCAGATCCAATGATTCCACTGCTTGACAGTAACCGTGTGGTTTTACATCATCGTTTGGAGGATAATAAGACATCTGATTATATACATGCATCATGGGTCAATAAAGATAGTCACCAACCCTACATACTAACACAAATTCCATTGTCTGACACTACAACTGACTTTTGGCACCTGGTTTGGCAAGAAGACATTTCAGTTATTGTTTGCTTTGAGGATTCATCCACCGACCAAAGAAAAAATCACTTTTTTCCCATGAAGCTCAATGAATCTTTACGCTTCAAAGAAAAATGGTGCTCATATAAAGTTAGCAATCAAAGTCTTGAAAAAGCAAGGGCGGATTTGTCCCAGGCATGGGAGACTCATCTATTTCGCATCACCTGCTCAAAAAGTAATGGAACTACAAAACCATTTAAAAAGATTACATATGTCACGTATAAAGGGTGGCAAGACGCAGACGAACATGCAAGACCACAAACACAGCTTATTAATTTAGTGCAATTTGTAAACAGACTTAATATTGGTGAAGACCACAAAAAAGAACAGTACAAGCCAATGCTAATCATGTGCAAGAATGGCGCATCACAGTCTGGTACATTTACTGCACTTGCAATTGCTATGGATTATTTGGATCACAGCGGGTGCTTTGCTGCTAAAGATATTGTTAAAAGTATAAGATTTCAGAGATATGGTTCAGTTCCAAATTTTTCGCATTATACTGCCTTAAATAAAATGCTTGTACAATATGCTATTTCACAGAACTTATTGCAGCTGGAAATCTTCTCCCAAGACACTTTAGCTGGCCTTTTTAAATGATGGCAAATGAAAAAGAGCATTGATTCAATTGTGTATTATGATTGCAATTAATAGGGATTATGCTTTATGTGTTTATTATTTTACTGTTGTTGTATTTGTTAAATTTAAGTTATGCATGTTATCAATAAATAACCAATCACTAAGCATTGCTTGCGCTATTAAAAAATTAAATCATAACTAAAAAAAGAATGGTCTTGAAGAGTGCTACATCAAGTTAATACAAATGATGTAATTCATATAATTTGTTTTCCTGTGCTCTTGTTGGCTTCCCCGACCCCCATTGCGATTGATGGGCAATGATCTGAGTATCATCATGGTTCCTTTGCAGATGAAGAAGGAAGTAGTTTACTTCTGCTGAGTCCTGGTTGATCCAAAATTTGATGACACTTGTCTGAATAGGTCAACTCGGAGCACTCCTCAGGTTGTCTTGTTTTCTACCCTGACTTTGGGTGTTGTAAAACGTTGATAGGATTTCGACCGGGACAATTATTATTGAGAATGGAGGGTGTCTGTGGCGTGGGGCAGAGGAACGATGACAATTTGTATTATTATGAACGATCCCAAGAAATCCCGTTACATGACTAATTCCGTCCTCTTGAATTTCATTATAATAAGAACGGGCCAATTTTGAACCCACTGTCCTGTCTCATGGGATTATAAATATGTTAATCTCCCTCTGAAAACCTCTTTTTTGCTTTTGGTGGAGCTTTAATGGTGAGTAGGAAAGGTGATGTATACTGAAGATACGATGGCAAATGGTGATGTGGTGGAATAGGAAGTTGGTGGGGTGGTGATTCTTGTGGGCGAGGATGTCAGAGGGCAAACAAAGCACTAAGTTTTTCCCAAATTGCTAGGCAAGTTTCAAAAGTGACAAAGCATGGGTAAGCAAGAGGAAAAGGGCAAGAAGTATTCGGTACTCCTGTGGCAAAAACGATATGATGGAAGCAGACGCCGTCTGCCGCCAGTGCATGCATGTGGGTAGCCGGGACTGACTCCAGGTATGTCTGACGCGTATCCTGCTCCACCTGTGCTTTGAGGCTGGAGCGGACGGCTCCTGGGAGTTCCTGGGGATGCGATTGGCGGGGTGGGACGTGGGAGTCTTCTACTTCTTGATGGCTAACGAAATTTGACAAAAGTTTTTATACTTGAAAGGTAGAACAATTCTGCAAAGATCTGGAGGGGTGGAGTTGGTCCCCGACCTTTTGAAGCATCACTTCTTTGGGAAAAACCAGTAAATGTCCAGATGTGTGGGGTGTTTAGCTCCGCGGTCACCTATTGCGCTCTGCGCCATATACTTGTTTGATTCACACGTTGTATATGCCAGTTTTAAATATGTGCTACTTTTGAAATTAATTGAGAAACCACATATATGCCCTTTTGAGTGACAAAATTTCATGCATTCAAAGAGGTATTTGCATAAATTTGTAGTGATAGCAGCTGATAAACAGAAGACTGGTTTTTTATTGATATCTGCAGAACGGCGTTTTACATGATAAGCCTGAATGGGGTATATTTACATGATAAGCCAGTACACTGTAATCTCGCTATGTTCTCGCTATGAAATCTCACTATGAAGCTATGATAAAGGCCTTGACGAAGAAGCTAAAGGAGGAAGAAGCGAAAAAAAAGGCAGAGCGGTTTGAGTGAGAGCAAGCAGAAGCTGAGCAAGCAGAAGAAGCAGCACCCGGCCAGACCACTTCCAAGAAGAAGAAAATGAAGAAGAGGAAGAAGTGGAAGAATTCGGTGGAGGACGAGGAATCTGCAGATGATCAAGAAGAAGCTGCCTGCCATTTGCCTTCCAAAATAAAGAAGAAAAATTCGGTGGAGGACGAGGAATCTGTAGATGATCAAGAAGAAGCTCTCTGCCATTCGCCTTCCAAAAAGAAGAAGAAAAATAAGAAGAGGAAGCTGGATGTTGCCGACTGAAGTGAATGTCCTCCACGATTCTTCAGCTGCTCTTGCCGACCCAGCCTACATCTACGGTGGCTACAGCAAAGCAGAGCTACGCGAGATATATGTTGGTTCCACCATCTTCTTTTTCAGACTCAAATTTGAGAGACAATTTCCAGAACTACCTGGTGAAGAAGCAGTATCCAGACTGGAAGAAGGGCAGTGGAGAATCGTTGTCCCGCAAGAAGCAAAACTTGCAGAGGTCACTTAGTTTGCAGCAGGCTAATGATAAGGGTCAAAATTAAAGTGTTGCAGATGGTGCAAACATTTCGAGTACCGAGATGGGCAGATCTACTTTGGCAAGAAGAAGAAGGACAGCAACTCGGAGCTGGGCATTAGACGCTGGACCCTCTGTGTCCGACATGAGGATGTCTACGGCCGTCTACAGGTGCTCTGCATCCTCAATATTCACCTTCCAACCTCAATTAACGCCGCTCAAAGAGCGCATCTCCAGTTCAAGCCCATGTTGCAGGTGCTGCAAGATTTTCACTGGCCTACAATGCGCAAGGACATCCGTTCATTCCTGTGCTGCTGCGACGGCTGACAGAGAACCAAGGCCCCAGTCATCCACAAGCCCCGCCTCAAGTTTGTCTCCCAAACTCAAAACTATACTTACCTTGCAATTTATTCTCGAAAGATTTCTCAAACCCCACCGCGTAGCTGCCGCTTAATGGACCAGGCTTCAAGTGCCTTTAGACCTGTTTGCAGGGCAGAGGGGCAGTTTATCCCTCCCGGTGAAGCTCTTTCTTCCTTCGGCCAAAAATGGCCACCCCCAAAGGCATCTAAGCAGGCAGAGACAAGCAAGGCCTCTGAACAGTCCGTTATAGGCCCACCTGCCAAGAAACTATGCACCGACCCTACCCTGAGCCTCTCAATGCTGACACCAACACCAAAGGATGAGTGTGTTTAAATACAAATCTAATCACATAACATTCCTTATCGAAAATAGGCAGTTTCTTCTGATTTATTCATTATGGGCGGATACTGAAAGTGGCATCTTCGTCCCATCTTGTTGGACCTGAGTTAGCATTGATCCTACAGCCTCCAAACTAGCATCGCATCTGATCGCGTGGAATGATGTGTCATCCCTGTGGAAGTCTCTGATAGAAACATCTTTTTAAAACTTGATAACACCCCAAACTCATTCCTTCTTTAGCCTTCCTTATTTGCCTTTTAGGAAAATGATCCATCCAGTACTGCATGGGTGTCAGAAAAGGCTTCAACTGCTTGGCGAGCCATGGCGATGGAGGTCAGTCATGGTGATCGTGACATTTAGGGTCATTACTATAAGAATTACCTATTTTAATTCAGATTCCGGTCAGACCTATTACCGATGCCAACCAATACCGATTTGCCAACATTTGCAAGCGGAAAAACACTGCGTGAGAGCAGTCATTGTATTCTGATCTGCCCAGAATATTAATAATGTGAGATCAGTCTTTACAGTCCGCCCGGCCACAACATACACTACGTGAGAGCAGTCTTTGTATTCTGACATGCACACAACATGAACTACATGAAATCAGTTTTTGCAGTGCGCATGTCTCACAATATGCAATCTGTGAGAGCTGTCTTTGCAGTCTCCTCTGCCCAAATAATGCACTACATGCTCTATGTGAGGACGTGAGAACAACATTTGCAGTCCGATCTGCCCACAACATACGTGGTACACAAAACATTAATGTTTTCAAAACCCGTTGAGAACTTGCCCATCCAATCATGACCCATTTTTCAACCTTTCTACCCATAACTTTAATGTTTAAAATGGTCTGAGACCGATTCCATCCTCCATATATTCCTAAAATATAGTTATCTTTCAGGAAATAAGTTTGTAAATGTCCGTTGAGAATTCGCCCATGTACATCATTTCCAGTTATATATACATATAAATAAGGACAGAATATTAGTCACCTGTATAGTATAGGACGCGAAGCGGACCTTCGGGCTGCTCCGCAGTAAAAAATGCCTTTTTGCCATATATATGTTTGATTATTACAGTGTTGTAAAGAATGAATTTTGTATTTACTGTTGTTTTTAGCCAACATAGCATTATAAGTAAACGGATATCAATTTAACATTTACTTTTATTTACACACAAAAAGGAAAAATGAAAAATTCAATAACATATCAAAATAAAAAAAATTAGTAATATGTTTCTTGGGCAAAAAAACCATTGGGGTTACTGCGAATCATCCAACGACGAAACTCATCATATACAAAAATAAAGATGGCAAATGGGACTGGTGCCAGCCAATATGTCCAAGAAAAATCATACATTTTCAGTATAGTGTCTAATCCTGGGCAATATGTTAAAAAAACTGCCAATATTGTTTCAAATAAGATGCCACAGTTTAGAACCCAGTTGTCCATACCCTGTTGAACTATGGAATTTCGCCTTGTTTTGCATATGATAAGATCAGCCCACTGAACAATTACAATTGAAACGAAGAATGCAGTCTGGCATGTATACTCCAGTGCTTTTCTTTCATCATAAGTCCATTCATTTCCATACGAATCAGTCACATCTTGTATATATTTGTTATCCCACTCTTCACGAATTCCAATAAGAGTGCTGGGTAAAAATCCATTTTCAGCCATTATAACAAAGTATGTGAAAAACCCAGCCATTGCCTGTATTACACCGATTTGAAGATAAGCAAAACTTATGAGCCGGTAATTGACAAGACGGTCAGTCTTAGGATTGCGGGGAGGGCGCTTCATTATGTCCAATTCTGCAGGTTCATAAGCAAGGCTAATAGCTGGCCAAAGATCAGTTCCAAGATCAATGCAAAGTATGGTTATTAAGCCCAATGGAAGTGGGATTCCTAGCATCATATATAAAAGAAAAGGTGCTATTTCTGGGATATTTGAACTCAATGTGTATGCAATAGATTTCTTCAAATTGTCAAAAATAATCCGTCCCTCTTCAATGCCAGTGACTATTGAGCTAAAATTATCATCAAGTAAATTCATATCAGCTGCTTGCTTTGACACTTCGGATCCCATTATGCCCATGGCTATGCCTATATCAGCTTTTTTAATGCAGGAGAATCATTTACACCATCACCCGTAACTGCAACAATCCATCCTTGTCGCTGGCATGCCTCTACAATTAAAAGTTTGCTGTGGAGATGTTCTGGCAAAGACAATTTCCTTATGC